>JZKD02S1775865.1:627607-638100 GCA_000966675.3 Picea glauca | reverse complement strand
TTTATTTTTCCTTCTCTTCTTGAATAGTTGATGTACTGCTTTATTCAGTAAAGGATGTACCCTTCTTATCTCATACATTCTGACCAAATTTTGTAGTTCTTGTATGGATTTTTCATCTTTAATAAACTCAATAAACATATACAAGAAACTAACAAGTTTACTCACCTCTTTTCCATCTCTGGGAGAAGCAAACTGATCAAATGATAGAGGCATTCCACATTCTCTTACTTTTGGTCGAACCTTTGATGAAGAAGCATGATTTCTTCTGAATTCCTTTCTTGCTTCCTCAATATTTGCTTCTCTTTCCTTGGCTCAAACTCTTGTGTCTTCTCTGCATCTTTCCTAACTCCTGATTCTTCTATAGTCTTTCCTTGGATCACTTTGTCTTCTCCTGTAATAGCACCTCCTCTAGTGATAACAACGATTTTGGGATCTACTCCATGAGGTTCTTCCTTGATTAGTTGTATTTGTTGGTTTCCTCCTCATTTCTCTTGGAGCTTAGCCAACAATGTTGGACATTCCTCGATAACATGATCAAATGAGTTGCAATAGCTGCAAGTGGTACAAGGGTTCTGGAAGTCCCTTACCAAGTGTCCTAGTTATGCGTAGTTATAACAGATGATATGTCCTCGACCTCGAACCATACCTCCTCCTCTTCCTCTTCCTCAGAATCCACCACGAGGGTTGAAGTTTCCTCTCCCATGGGAATTATACTATGCAGTGCTTCCTTTTTCTATACCTAACCTTGAATTTTGTATATATCCATCGACCTTTCATGCATGAGATCGTAAGCCCTACAATCCCTGTCATCATGTCCTATTGACTTACAGAACGTGCAATATAAGTTTGTGGGTGTCTGGACATATTTTTGCAGATAGTGACATTCACTAGGGTGATGTCGATTTCTACATACCTCGCACCAGGGTAGGGTAACTTGCTTCAAAGGGCTTAGACCTACAAAGGCCAAGTATTCATGAAATAGGGGATAGTGCTCCTTGTCATGGCCTTCTGATTTGCATCTGATACACCAGATGTCTTCTCTTTTATCTTTTCCCTTGTCTTTCTTCATATCTTCGACCTGTAGTGATAAGCTAGTTAGATGACTCAATATTTGACTCATACCTAAGATGGATTCTCCCATCGAGGATGATTCTAATTTCATGGTGATCTCCAGTGCCTCAGCATGCAAAGTAATATTTTGTTGCATCAGAGGAACTCTGATGTGTGGCAAGAGGGCAGTAATGAACCATTCCTTGTTCTACTCATATGGGATCTGAAAACTCAAATGGCCTGTCAAGGTCTTAAATCTCTGATCAAAATCCCACACAGGTTCAGCTATTCTCTTGTTGATTTATTTTAGTTCTGTAATGCACTGCGAATATGACTTAGGTTTATTGAATTTGGAAGTTACCGCAGTCTTAATGGCATTCAGCGGGTTAGGTGTATCTCCTTGGACGAATTTCATGTACCATCTCAGTGCGCGATCTCTTAGGGTAGTGATGAACTGAGCTCATTTGACAGCTTCATTGGTGATATTCTTAATACTCCACACAGCTTCACATAGAAACCAGTGTTGATCAGGATCTTCAGATCCATCTCCTCTAAAGGTGGGTAACCTCATCACATCTGCCATATATCTTCCTAGGTTTCGTGACTAAGTATGTGGTGGAATGCTAGTGATATTGATTTGAGCATTCTGGTGAATTAGGTTACTCTGGTTACTTAACACAAATGAAGCAAGAAGAGTAATAATAGTAATTACTTCAACAGTCGACGCAGTTATTAAAGTTTCTGGCTCTTCTCGGTGAGGTTCCTCTGTCCTAGTGGATTTTGAATGCTCTTCGTCTGTCAGATCTGCCTCTTCTCCATTGTATAACCCTTTGTCTCCATAGCTCTGCTTAAATAGGTTCACGAGATGAAATTCTTTGAACACTCTCTCGTTGCGCATATGTCCAGCCTCTGTGTCATTATTGTTGTCTAAATTTTTGAACATTATCTTATTTGATCTGACCAATTACTGTATCTTCAAGATGTTTTTCTCATGTAATAACATCTTGATCTTCAACTTCAAAAAATGTAAAAATTTTCCTTTAGGTCCCTTAAAGAAATATCTCTCTGCTTGGCTATACAATTCCACTCTGTCAATAACAAACTTAGTGATATACCCTCTGATGGTACTATCAAACCAATGATCTACTTCTCTTGACATGGTTTTGTCAACTCTCTTGACCTTCTTGATCAACATTGATGTCCAAACCACACGTGGTCTGAGTCTTACTTTGAACTAGGTATCTGCTAACCTAGCTAGCCACTCATTGAGCTACTGATGGATTCCCCCAAAGAAAATCTCGAGTATATCAGTAAAGATATATCTTTCCAACCAATCCTCTGTACTAATATTAGGGTTCTTTTCCTGGGCTTTAGCGAAGTCCTTTTCTTGATCTTCTATCCACTTCTGAATCTCTGTCTTTGATGGAATCCACCTTGACATTCCCTCAAGAATATTTTGGTCCCAGCAACATAACCATTTGTTGGCACAGGGTTCAACTCTAACAGCGCACCAACAAGCCCTAACTACTGGCCCTTTCGGAAACACCTACGAAGCATATGTAGTCTCATCCAAAGTAGATATAGGGGGTTGTAGGACATAGGTGTCTCCAACCAGAGGAAATGCAAAGTGGATTCGTAGCAACAACACACAGTCACCTAGTTATTCTTTATCTTCCTTAAACCTATTGCACAAGTTATATTTCAGATCTAATAAAATATCACAATAGCAACATATCAAATGACAGAGAACACATCATCAATCACACATAACACAAGATATATGTGGTTCACCCCCTCCCTAGGTCTACGTCCACAGAACTATACTTTATGATATATTAAGATGGAAGCATACAGTTCTTATATGCGCTCTTAGCTAGTAGATATTATCTTCTTTTCTCTCTTTCTCTCCCCTCCCTACGCATCCAATTGTAGGGTTGATCTTCGCACCCAAATGAATATCCTACAATACCAGAAGGCTATTTCACTCTGTACTTCTCTCACACATAGTAGTACTCACTCAATCACACAATGACAATGAACTCTCAACCAACTTAGCACCAACCCAACACAGGTCCTTTAGACCTTTATTTATACATTACAATATCTCTTGGACACCCTTAGGTTGAAACCTAAGTGTCAAAACCCTAGATACCAAAACCTTAGGTATCTAAAACCCTAGGTCAACTTGACCCATGTTTTCAGGGCTTCGTCAACCTGTCTTTCCTTCCTTCATGCGCGGTGTTCCAAAGCATCTGTTGACATCTTCTTTCACTTACTGAGTTGTCAACGATCCATTTTCCTTTCTGATATGTCATCCTCGATCTCCTAGTCCAACGGATTTCTTTCTCTTACTTCGCTCCGTCTTTTCTTCTCGTTTGCTTACTTTGACCCAGTATCAGTCACTGTGTCTTCTGCGCAGTTTACATTTTTCCATTTCTCCCTTAATCTTCGCTTGCTTCCATAACCAAGGGCCAACATCCATCTTACTTCATCTCATATTCTTTAATTTTTTGTTGTACATTTTATTTTTGTAAGCTTTATTTTACCTGTAGGTAATGTTGATCTGTGACAACAACATCTAAAATTCTGCTCTTTAAATCTGACTGATGCATACTAACATTTGTAGTATGCATGAGATGTACTCTTCTACTAGGTGCATCAACAACTTTATTTTCTTTTCCTTTGATATGCTTGATGTCAAAATCATATTCACTTAAAAATTCCTACCATCTCATCTTCCTATCATTCAAAGTTGGTTGTTCAAAAAGATATTTCATACCATTGTGGTCTGTTCTTAATTCAAATCTCTTTCCCATGAGATAATGCATCCACATATTCAATGCGTGAACAATGGAAACAAGTTCCAAGTCATGTGTGGCATAGTTCCTCTCATATTCTTTAAGATTTCTAGACTCATAACCAATGACATGTCCATTTTGAGTGAGGACTCCACCAAGTCCTTCCTTGCATGCATCTGTACATACTGCAAAACTTTCATTTGGGTCAACAATATTTAAAATAGGAGCACTAGTAAGTAATTTTTTCAATATATTAAAGTTCTCTTCACTCATATGTCCATACAAATTTGATTCCTTTCTTTTGTAAAGAAGTGATGGGATGATCAATCTTAGAGAACCCTGCTATAAATATTTTTTAGTAACCAACTAACCCCATAAAAGATCTGACTTCTGAAAATTTCTTGAGTGCTATCCATCCTCTAATGGCTTTAATCTTCTTTAGATCCACTGTTATACCTTGTTTAGAAACAATGTATGCCAATTAATGGATATGTTCTTGGTAAAAAGAACACTTACTAAGCTTGGCATACAACTAATGTTCCCTCAACACTTGCAATACCAATCTTAGCCGATGTTCATGCTCTTCCTCTAACTTAGAATAGAAAAGTGTGTCATCCAGGAATACTATGACAAACTTATCCAAATAATTTCTGAATATGCTATTCATTAAGTACATAAAGATAGTTTGTGTTGTTGGAAAAACCAAATACACTGAGAGGGGGGGGTGAACAGTGTAGGGATCATTTTCCCAAACTTCCCTCTTACACAAAACTCATTATTAAGCAATCACCATTAACTCATTACTCATTGTTGTCATTTATAAACATTTAAATGTGAACACATATCAACAACATATATCAACAATATATGTTCAACAAATCATCACCACAAGGAACACAAATAACACAAGATGTGTGTACAATTTTCTTTTTATTACGGACTACAATCCTTGGGGTTTTTCAGCAACAATTGAATAGAGTACAACTCTACAAGAGAACCATCTCTATAATGCAAGACTCATATTACACCCTCAGCACCAACTGATATGAGGCAACAATACTCAACATATATCAATCTGTTAACAGGTACACGACCTGTCAGTAATGCATCACACATATGTACGCGCCCTACCAGTAGTACAACTCGTGTATGTATGCATCTAGTCTATACTACAACCTGTGTATCAATTCTGAGCAACTAGGGTTTTCTTTTCATCACACACTCAAATATTCTACAACCTTCATTCACATTCTCTCATGTCTCTCATTGTCCAATCTAACCCATAACCAAACACAACACATCCAAGCTCTCCAACAACTTACTTATGCTCGTCAACCATACAATATGACTGCTACTCAATCATGTATAAGAAATCAACATACTATAGCAATCATATCAGAAATGAATCAAAAGAGTGTTGGTCACTCCATCAACCAACACAAACCAAATCACAACATCCATACCAGGAACGCCTTAAGCATTTTCCATACAATAAGCAAGAGTATCCATGAATACAACCATGTAACCATACCTTTCGAACCAATGGATAGATGTAATGTGGTTGAGCACTGTAGACCTTCCAAGGAGCTTGATCTCAGAATTTATAACCCCTGCATCTTCATATTCTCAAGTTTCATGGCTTTACCAACATGTACGCACCCTATAAACAGTCATCCCGCATACAAATCCAGTATGTACACACCCTATACACAAACAACCTACGTATGTTTCAGAAAATAGGGTTTCTAAACTTTCGAAACTTTCATCGTCATGATCTCAGACTTGCCTAAACTTTGATGCGTCCATGAGATCCTCCATACTTTCTCTCTCTCAGAATAAATATTCAATACATGCTCAAGATATGCACAAGAGCTACACTCAATATGCTCACCAAAGATACACAAGATTTCCTTTCACAAGAGACCCTAGCCTCTTATTTATACTTTTCATCTTCTAGGTCACTTAACCTATTTCTAGGTCACTTAACCTATTTTCCTCATTTTAGGGTTAACCACTTTCCATAAATAGAAGGTTCTCCAATTTAAATATTCCTCCTTGACTTTATCACCTTACTTTATTATTTAAATAATCCTCCTTGACTTTGTCACTTTTCTTTACCATTTAAATAATAATTTCTTCTTTTCAAGCACTTTGACTTCTTTGACCTTTTGGGGCTTCAAGCCTACATATGAGGGTCCTTCATCTTCATAGGGCCATAACTCTCAAACCATGAGGATTTATGTGACATTCCACATACCACCGGAAATGGCATGACAAGCACTATCCATCTAGGATAGTTTCACTAACAAATCCATTGATCTTCAACTCATTATTCTACATAGAAGCATAACCATCATCAATTTGTACACCTTATCAACCATTATAAGACAATAATGATTCTTCTTTACATCTATCCAACAATGCATCATATACCAATGAAACCAAATCGATCCATCTTCATCTATCATCATGTATCAATGACAACTCATTGATCTAATACATACATCAAAACTTTGGCATCAATCAATTCCTTAACATCAATCAATCAATCATCCCTTGAAATCAATCAATCACTTGACATCAATCCTTTGACATCAATTAATTAAACCTTTGGCATCAATGACAACATGATCCAACAATCTCTCCTTTTGGCATTGATGGAAATACCAACATTGATGTCAACACCAATCATTGATGTCAACATGTAGAGAAGGCATGATTTATATCAATAGTCATATATAAATGCAACTATCTCTCCACATCAATAATCATCAATCACATCAATGTGACTATCTCTCCCCCTTTGACATCAATGGAAAAGGGTCATTCTCCTCTTGGGGCTGCTCCCCCTTTGACAATCTCTCCCTTTGTCTGAATGCCTTTGATCTTCCTCTGAATAATATTTCCCCTTTTGAACAAGGGATCTCACTTTGATGTAATGTTGAAGATACATCACTCATACTCCCCCTGTGACCATTGCTCCCCCTGTAATTATGTCTCTATGCTCTTTCTTCAAATATAGGGCTCTTTCCTCCTAGAATCATGGGAATAAGAATGACTCCCCCTATGGGCATGTCTCTCCCTTTCTTCTCTGCAATACGAATAATATGCTACCGCTGCAATATGATTTTGCTGCAAATTCTACTGCTCAAATGGATCATAGAACAACCACACTTTCTATGATTATCCTTGGACCTGTTCATGCATTAAAACTCATCCCATACCATGAAACAAAAAATATGTCAACAGTGAAATAGAGAATCATGAATAAAACATCAACCAAGTACATCATGTACCAAAATGTGTGACCACCATGCACAATACCCATGTACATCAACCATGTACACCAACACCATACAATGTTCCATAAGATATCATCAGTGGAGTGTATCAACCATATGCTTCTATCAACATGTCAACCATGTGCATCCACCAATATGTCAACCATGTGCATCTACCAATATGTCGAACAAGTGCCATATCACTCATGATATGTCTCCACCATGAACCAAGTGCCAAAATTATGTATCTCAATCAATCAAGTGTCTCAACTATATCATCCAATACATCATGTACCAAAGTATCAAGTAATACCAATGGTGTAATTTTATCCAAGTACTAACATCCAAACATATACCAACTATGAGTGTACCAAAAATGCACATTACCACTTGTACTAAGAAAGTACATCAATCATGCACAAAATCCATAAAACATATGTGAATCAAACTTATAGTGGAGCCTCTACCAATGTGATAGAGTTGTACCAATCATGCATCAACTATAGATCAGACTCATCAATGATGTACAACATGATCACCTCATCAACTCATCAACTCACCAACTACATTTCCCAATATGTACTCCCGCCATATGCCAAATGCATGCACCAAGATATCCAAAAACATGCTTCAATAACATATCATACGATATATCAATGAAACTAAAATATGTATCAGCCATGTACTCCAATAGATCATCCTCAATAATCCATTTACTACAACAAATACTAATCATCCAACAATACATGTACTAGTAGTGTGCCTCAATAGATCAGTGACATCTCTAGCTAGCATCATCAAAATATATCACATAACCAAGGTACCATTGACTTCACTGTCATAACCAACATTGTTCTTCAACAAAAACTGTCTCAATCCATGCTCATAGGTTAGTGCCATGCATCCAATATAGCCTTTAATTTTATATCATCACTTTACATAATCCAATATGTAATCATGAAAACCTGCATCAAACAATGTCAGAACCTGCAATAAACTATGTCAAACCCTACATCATAGAGTTATACCATCACATCAAGTTGCAACCCCTGTGCATAGCCCTTTTCCCTAGGCTTCACTACATATACGTGGCTTGTTGCACAGACAAATCGCGTATGTACGCGATCTATTCAAGGTCAACCTGTGTATGTATGTGACTGTTACCACTGTCACCCACGTATGCTTTAGTAGATGACACACTTGAGCTTCCCTTAAGGCTTCCATTATGCTTTGGTTGTTCAGTCTTGTTCACCCACTTCTGAAGGTGTCCCTTCTTCTCAGAACTTGATCTCTGAGATTCCATCTTTTCAAATATGTCTCCCTTCCTTACTTCATTCCTTCTTCTAGTCATGCTATATGAAGTCCTCATCATGGAATTTCGTCTTGTGTTCCAACAATCCTGGGATTTGTGGCCAAATCCACTACAGTTGTAGCATCTCATGGTGTGATTGAATAGAAATGTGTCCTACTTGATGACATCTCCAACACCTTATGGTGTTATTAAATATTCCATTATTTATCCTTGCATAAGATATACATTCCAAAGCTTTGTGACCATATTCATTACATGACTAACATTGACCATGAAAAACACCTCCATACCTTTTCTTTGGTGTCCATCTTCTTTGAGGAGTAAAGATGGCTTCTTGATGTCTTCCTTGCTTTTCTCTTTTTAAATTTTCATTGACTTGTGTAGATGGTTGACTTGCAACATTGTATTCATCCTTTGAGATTAAGGGACTTACCTCATGCTTCTTTGAGGTGCTTGCTTCAGCATGTGTAGTTTATCCCTTGTATCCAAGATCTGATTTATCATTTGGCGATCTTTGACTTTATAAGATCTCATTCAAGATTTGTGAACTATTCAAGAATTTGTTTGACTTCTCTACTTTATTTATGATATCAACAACTTCAGCTTCTAACTCATGACATGACTCTTCATTTTCATTTATTTGATTCCTCAATAGTTCCTCTACCCTTTTGGCTTCTTCAATTTGGGTCTTGAGATGGACAATAGTTTTAAATCTTTTTCTAATATCATCATCTACTTTATTATCTTCTTTTTCATTCTTTAGTCTTGTGATCTCTTCTTCCTTTTCTTCTAATTGAGTCTTACTACTTTCTTCTATTTCTTTGAGCATTTCTTTTAACTTCAAGATGTGCCTTTGACTCTTCTTGAGAAACTTTTTAGTGTTATCCGAAAGATAGMTATAGTCTATATAATAGTGGTTATTGCTATATCCATATAGACCTCTTTCAAATTTCTCTTTAAGCTCCAMTATTTTTTCTTCTACTTCTTCCATGGGATAACAATCAATTGATTTTATCCAAACTACTTCTAGATTTTCTTCTTCACTTGTATAGAAAAATTCAACATCATCACATTTTGAATTAKTGCAATCAAGGGTTTGTGTAGATTCTTTACCTTCATTTGAAATGTCTTCAAGGTCTTCCCTTTTGTCAACATCATCACATGATTCMTTTCCTTCATTTGAAATGTCTTCAATGTCTTCCCTTTTGTCAACATCATCACATGATTCTTTGCCTTCATTTGAAATGTCTTCAAGATCTTCCTTTTTTCTTTGGTATGTCTCCTCTATATTTATCCATAGATCCTTGGAAGTAGTGCATTGTCCTGCGCTGTCTTTGATAGGACTTGAGAGTCCACTAAGTATGGTCTTGAGAGCCAATGCATCATTCTTCTTTCCTTCCCTTTGAGCTGCAAACTTTGACTTGTTCTTCAAGGAAACTTATCCACCAATGGTTGCCTTCCAAATACCCACTCCCATCTCTTTCAAATGCACTCTCATTTCTATTCTCCAAGTAGAATAGTTTTCCTCATCAAGGATTGGAACTTCCTCATCCATTTCTATGTCTATGGATCTCCTCCAAGCTTGTTAAGGATTTTTTGATGGGAGAAATTGACTGTCCATCAATTGGAAGAGAGAGTTTGGTTCGGAGTTGTCTAAATAACCCAATCCGTTTGGTATAACTCATTTTGACGGGTTTAATGGCTCCATTAGCCAATCTAAGAATCCTAAAAGAAATGAATAAAAGAGAGAAATAACTAACTAATTACTAAACACACTATATATATGTACATATGATCAAATGTAACTATAGTAGTTGTATTTAAGAAAAATGTATCCAAGTCTCATTTATTTACATGATTTACAAGATGCAAATTTTAATCGAAACTTACAAAAATTGATGTGAAAAATGATTGCTTCTAAGAAGCAGATAAAGAAAGCACATACAAATATTTATTGTTTTTCTTTTATAAATTTAAAGAATCTTGTAAAAATAGTTAATGAAACATGAACATGTGGATAGTCAAATTTGAACCATACATTCTAGTTTCAAT
>JZKD02S1775865.1:528618-556057 GCA_000966675.3 Picea glauca | reverse complement strand
ACCCCTCTAGGGGAGTGCAGGTGGTGATATCGCCCCCGAGAAATTTCTTTTTGCCTCGGGAAACATGTTGCATTTTTCCTCGATTTCTGTGTCCATTGTTGGGCGGTTTTTCAACACATGGTTTTTGCAGATGGTTTTCTATTTTCGCTTAAGGAATTAGGGTTGTTGACTAATCCAGGTCATTGGGATAGGTTTTTGGATGTCGCTGGCTCCTATATGTACATTGTATTGTAAACAATGTATCATATGAATAAATGAATATAGACTATGTTGGTTTTCCTGGTTTGGGTTTCCAAGGGAAAGATCTTTGTGTAATGTTTGTATTTTCCATTGTATATTTTCTATTATTTTACTGAAAATCTATTTGCAGTAAATATTGTACAAGGTTAAAATCTAAAGTCTCTTGGAGAAGAGGGTAAGAGGTAAAGAACAAGCTTAGGTGTAGAAAAACATCGCCTCTTCCCCTGTGAATCTTCATGAAAATATCCAAGATGAAAATACTTATGTTTTGAGGAATGAACTTTTGATTGCTATGAGGTGGCCATGCCCTGGTATTCCTCTAAATTTGAGGATGAAAGTGGCCGAGTGTCCTCGAATAAAACCATAATTATGTCATCATTAGGCTTTGAAACATATGAACCATATACATATGAAAAATAGTCTTCTAAAGATGACAACTCAAACCCATTTTCTTGAGGGGTACCCTCAATGTCATAAATAGGGTCTCTATTGAAAATGAGACGACCAAATTCCCACCTGAGTCTTCCAGTCTATATGAAAGTGTCTATATTCTCTTAAAACGTGTATAAAGGTTCTTTCACAAGACCATACAAAAAATGACCATCTTTTTTTTTTCATGTGCAGGAGGAGTAGTAGCATGGACTTCATCATCAGGTGGAAGGGAATATGTGAGTCCTTCATCTTCGTCAAATGCATCATCTGGATATTCATCATGGTAATATTCATCTGGCACTTCTTCATTTTCAAGGGTAGGAAACAACTCTTTTATGTGATTCATCATTTCCTTAGTAGCACTATTAACATCCTTTTCCTTTTCCATTTGCAAAAAATGCCATCTTCGAGTCATAACAAGTTTTGGATGAGGGTTCATCCCATGGTGCCATAATTCCATTGCCTAAAAGGACAACTCAATGGAGTCGCCAAGTGAGATCAAGTCTCACCGAAAGAGGGAAAGTTGGAAGAGGGAAAGGTGGGTTCTTGGAGAGTGGAGTCGCCAAACAAACTTCAAGGAAAACTTATCAAGGGTGGAAAATGGAACATTCTTCAATGGATTTGCCAGTAAATCTAAGGGATAGAGGCTTTGGGAGGGAAGCTTGCTAAAGTGTTTCTAGGGAATGAAGAGGATTCAAAATCCTCCCCGATAACGGTGCCAAAATGTTATCGTACAATTTGTAGGTTGGGAAAATCCTGATCCAACCACCAAGTGGTGATAACTAAAGGATACTATACCCAATGTCACCTCGATATAGGTCCCATGCTTCAAAGGTGACTAGGTCACTCTAGGGAGGCGATCTTGGTGACCCTGTGGGGATTGAAACAAATGGAAATGAAGGAAGATAAGTGTCCCCCTAAAGGTCAATAAGTAAATAGGAAAGTGGCTTTGATGACTCATCTCAGGAAGGCTTTAAGGCTGCCAAGTCTTTGGGTACTTGTGAAAGCGATTGTACCTACCCAAGACACAAGATTGTATATAGTATGTTAGGTGCACAAGAAAGTTAATATTGTTGTCACCAATTGCAACAATAATAAAAAATATATATCAGCAATGAAATCAAGTAACTACTGCAGATATAACCACTTAAATCATTGAAGATTAATTGAGTTATGAAGCACAAAACATGTAGATAAATTCTCAACACTTTAGCACAACTTTACTGGTATTAGGATGGCTGCAAAGATAAGTTTTCAAAGTATATTTGTGACAAACAAGTGGTTGTAGCAATGTTTTTCTACAACAACAACTTTTACCACAATAAGTCAGCCAAAATTTTGCCCAACAATAGCTAACTTCAAATAGATTTATAATAACAACTTTCCAACTACTTCCGACGGTAAAATAGTGAGAGATTGAGCTTGAAAAAAAGAGTTTGTTGCATCCCTAATGGTTGTAGCATAAATTTATAATAGCAATAATAAACACTTATCTAATTGAGATGTCCTAGGGGCAACAACAAGCCTAGGACATCAAAGAAATAAAAAAAATTGAACAAGTTGATTCCTTCGTGTTTTCACGTATCTGAATGCAACAATTTTATTTATCCAATGAAATTTTAAGAATGATTAGTGCCTTACTATTGGATTGTGGGGTCAAATAATGTGAATACTAGACTAAGTTCTTGGGGGTGTAAATCCTCTTACTCCCTAAGGTAAGCTAAGTATACTATGAAATGCTAAGAGGGTATAAGCCCTTTTACTTCTCTTAGCAAAACCTTAGGCAAGAAAATGACCTTGGATGTATGAGCTTGATCCACAAATAACCTAGGGGTGTAAGCCCTTTTACATCCTTGGGTTTATGAAACAAACAAAGGTTGCTTGGAGGGTGTATGTCCTTGTAATTCTCCAAGAAACCTTGCAATCAATGACTTTTCACAAGCAAATAAATAAATCTTGGGGAGGGTGTATGCCCTTATACTCCTCCAATGGTTTATCCACTAACAATTATGGAAGAAAGAAAGAATTTCAAGACAATAAATGAAGAATTTCCTTACCAATTCCAAATAGATGCAATTTCAAACTCTAAGTGACCAAGAATAATCCATCCACAAGCATGAGAAAAAGCCTCCAAGTGTAGCGCACCACTTTATTACATCAATAGTAAGAGAAAACCATAACAATAGCAAAAGAGAGATGAATTTCTCCAAGAATAACGAAAATTTCAGCTAAGTATCCTTCTCCACATGGGAGAGATATAATAAAATGAGATCTTATAATCTCTTATTTATACAAAGTGTCACTAAGATATTTTTTCCACATAATTAAGGGTAAACCACAAGACTAGGGGTCAACAACCCTAATCTTGCCCGTTTTACAAAGTAATAATAAAATATTCACTTTAATTTCAATTTTTGCACAAAGAAAACCCTAGTTTATAAAGACGTCGCCCCTTTAGGGGACGTTTTGGCACTAGGAGAAAGTATTTGGTGATAGATAAGTGTAAAAGGGATTCCCAAAGCCACATGTCAAGCATCCAAGTGAATTCCTTCATGGTCAAAGACTCAAACCCCTCAAAATGTCTGTGTGCCAATGCATGTCAACCTCACCACCAAACCCTGACCCCCCTAGGTGACGTCATACCTCTAGAGGCGACGTTTTTCCTCTCCTAGGAAAAACATTTGGCATATGGGGGCTAGGTTATGTCGTTCAAGTCATATTCTAGGCCTCTGAGGTTTCATATCTCTCATCCAGCATGCGGGCCCTTGACATCCACTTGTGAGATTCAAGCCCCATGGAAGCCCAAGTTAGGCTTGTTCCTCCAAAGTTGTCCACCAACTAGGTCCTACAAAGAAAAGTATGCACGCCCTCCAAGGATATCAAGTCATAGCATCATGATAAGTAAATCAAATCAATAAATGAGCCACCTAAGCATGTGCATCAAAGATTATTATGTTAAACAATTAAGTGCTCAAAGACATTATGTGACTTGTCAAGCTTGAATATGGGAGGGTTTACGAGGTGTCCTATTGGGTAGATGTTTCCCTAGGTTGGGGAGAGTTTCCAAGATATCCCTCTATAATCCATGTAAAGTGGATGAAGTGGTTAAGGGTCAAGACTCAATGGGCATGGGGTTCATGACATATAAGGGGTTGTAGTGTCTCATTCATGGGTTCCTTTGTAGAGGGTGTGTGGCACCTTCGTTTGCAATGCATTTTTTCCAATCCCATCATTTTTCCATTCTTTGTTTCTTTCATATTTTAAGGATAAGTTTAAGGCCATTGTCCTAGTGTGGTCTCCATATAATGATAGTGTCACTCACAAACACCTAGTGGAAATGAGAAGGTTAGATTGTGATGAGACACCCTTTCTCTTAGCCATGCAACTAAGAGCCATTACCTTGGCTTGGTGACCAGATGATGTTAATGTCATACTACTAGATATCTATGAACATGATAGGCCGACTCGTGATGAGATCTCCTATCCTCTAACTAGCCTTTTTAAGCATTTATAATCATATTTCTTACGGGTCCCCATTTCACAAAGATAAGCGTTTTATTTCTTTCTTGGGCGATCCCATGGAAAAGCATATAGAAGTTTTATAGATAGGATTTTATCTTTTTCCCAACTACAATTCCTTGGGCCTTTATCCCCTTCTTCCTGTAGAATGAGGGACAACCCCTTCTTGGGTCAATACAGCCTAAAATCCCAAGAAATAAGGAAACAAGGGGGAATAGTGATGGAAAGTGGTAAGTATGGTTGGGAATAATACGATGGATCTTCAAGGGAGTTTCCAGTAGCAAACCCATCCCCAAGGAATACCACTTACTAGGGAATAATGTTAACCACCAAGGTGACGCAGGGAAAAAGGCATAATGTCCAAGCATATATCATGAAATCTATAATAGTCTAAGATAAAACATACTCAAATGCCTCAAATATTGAAATGATACTCACCATAATACCTAAATTGTACCTCATGGAGCAAGGCCCATTAACCTTTCACAAGCCAGTTGGTGTGGTGGATGCCATTTGAAAATCTATGACCTCTGTATTGGTGAGAAGGGTCTCCATCTGTGCTAAAGGATATTGTTGGTCATGTGGTCTCTCGACACTCCATATATGAATTTTGAGGGCCTCAAGATATAATATAATTAGTTATCCACAAAATGGGGATAAAAGGGCCTTAACAACATTTTATCCAATCAAAACTAATCTAGGGGATCAAAATATGCCCAAAAATCAAAGTGCTCGGAATTGCTCGAAAATGGATTCATTGTGTAGATATCATCCTCACGATCCCAACACAACTTAAACGAGATAAAATGGACATAGTATGCGATAGATATTGCATTTTGTCCACTTTTCCAAATAGGGAAAAAAAGTGTTGATTGCACAATTTGACTGTGCAGATTGTACTGTTGATGTAGCAGTGGGACCATACTGGACACGTGGCAGGTGGTGATTTGGAAACTTATATGGAAGTGTTTGAGGTGGACCTATCTAGTGCTGACATGTGGTATAAAGGTGGAAAAATAGAAGGGTGTCGCATGGCCCAGCCAGGGGCTGCCATGTGGCACACCATCGTTGGTTGGTTGGTATAAAATTTATAGAGTCTATGGGGGTTGAAAATGGGACCTCTGTGTATGGAATAGTCTCTTCATAGGTTGGGCCACCAACCCTCCTATGCAATGTTTCTTAACCCTATACCTTTGAACTACTATTTAAGTTTAAATCACTAGTTCATTCGGGTGGAGAAAGGGTCTGGGCTTAGCCCCAACCCTCGGTCACACATTCCTCACTCCATACAACCTATAGCTCAAACTTTCAAACATATAGCTAGCCGTGTTCTACATTTTAGGTCGACGCCAGACCACATGGACCATGAAACCGACACCTCCACCATAAATGGTGCTTTGCCCCCTAACCGTGCGACATTATGCCCCGATTTGTGAAATGGCATGCATGTTAGGTTTTTGGCATGAGAAACACTTGGAGCTAGGTTCAGTTTTTGCAGAGGTGTGTTTTGGTGAGTAGAGACATCAAAGATATTTGGGGAAAAACATTAAGATTTTTTTTTTCTCAGTTTTTTGCCAAACCAAGTGCAGGAAGAGCCCAGCTAGGGGTTTTGAGACATTCTGGAGCCATTTAAGCCATATATTTTGCATTATGAGCATTGTAAAGAACTGATTTTGACACTTTGATCATATAATGAAAATGACCCATTGGAAGTTGGACCAGGAGATGTATCCCAAGAGAGGGATGAAATCCTTTATGATTTTGTTGTGTCAAGTGCTTGTTTATGATGGTTGTTTATGACCATTTATGCTTCTCATATTAAGTAAAAAAAACTCATTAAGTTTATGTGTTTGCAACTTGATCCAATTGCCTAAATCACATAACTATTTCACTTGAAAATTTGTACACACAAGAGTTTTTCATTTTTAGATCATAAACTCAAGAGAATAGATCTCAAGGAGATCTTTCCAACGAGCTAAATTGCTCACAAAATAGAGCTTTCATGAGAAAGTTACAACCAAAACAGTAAGGGTAAAAGTTTGGCCCCAAATTACTTCTAGAGGGAATAATTCATTATTCAAAACTTTGTTTGGGGCACCAGAGTAGTCTATGGAAATATTATGATCCATAGTAGAAATCCATGGAGTCGGATTTAGGATTTGGGTTTGTAAAAATGCAGAGGAAGATAGATAAGACACCTGTAGCATACAAGGATAAATTGGGTAAAACAATCAAAAACATTTCCAGGCCGTAAATTTCATATCGGAGCTTAGATTTGAGAAAATGAATAGTCATTGGAAAGGTATTGAGGAGTAGAGTACATATATCCACCCAAAATTTTGAAATGGACAATAAAATCTTCTCATAAATTAATAAAGTAATTTTATAGTGGTGAGAAAGTGGAAATTGCAACATGTGAATGTTGTAACTTTTCGCTCATAACTCAGAAAGAGACATGAGTACAACCATTGGAGAGATGTTGCGGAGAAGAATGCTTTTAAGGAATCATATTCTATAATATTTCATTAATATTATTCACAATTTGAAATGAATAATGATCTATAGTCTAATTAATAAATATTTTGCAATAGCCTTAATTCTAACAACAATTGTTGCATGCACATTCTTACAGGATTAAATATAGAGACCTTAGTTCCTACATGAGAGCTAGAGATATGGAGGATTCTCAAGGGTATTACATCCATGAATAATAAATCATAGGTCTACATGTCAGCATGGGTAATGTTGAGACCGATTCTAATGGGAGAAAAGACAGGAAGAAGTCTGTAACTATGAAAATCATGCAAAAAGAGGTGTGGAGCTATAGAGACGATAATGAAAGGATCATGAAATGTCAGGAGGAGATACTACAAAGCCTGAATATGTTGTAGAAGCAAGTCAACAAATATTCAGGCACATGGAAAGAAGTTAGTGTTAGTCAAGTGGAAGTGTCTAGATCTCATGATAGGAGGGATGATCATGGAGGATCTAGACAATCAAGGTGTATTAGTAGGCATCATCATCATCATTCACTGGGACACTCGACCAAGAAAAAATATGCACATTCAAGGTCGAAAAAAATCCCAAGTATATCTCCCATTAGGAATCATAGAAGGAGACATGAGACATATAACTTGCAAAGGGAATTGAGGAAAATCAAGACACCATCATTTGATGGAGAAAACAAGAAAGGTGAATATGTAGAAGCATGGTTGCTGTGAATGAGAAAATATTTCCACTTGCATAACTACTCATCAAAAGAAAAATCCAGAATTGAAACCTACCACCTTCAAGGAAAGACATATATGTGGTGGGATCGACTGAAGTAGGTTAAGCACCTTGATGAGAAAGAAATTTTTTGGAAGTAGTTCAAGAAATATTTTTCAGCAACAGTACTTGTCGGAGCAATATTATGACAAGAAGATGCAAGATTTATTTGAGCTCAAACTTGGGAATGAGATCATGGATGAATATGAGAGAAAGTTCTTGGAAATTATTAGGTATGCGATCTTTATCAGAGATGAGAAGGTCAAAATTCATAGGTTCCTAAGTGGATTGTCATCCTTTTACATGGATAAAATTGAGTTTGATGAACCCAAGAATTTAGAAGAATCCATAAGAAAGGCCAAGTATTTGTATAATCATAATACATGAAGGCCAAATTTTCAAAAGGATTGGAATGACAAGAAGAAAATAAATATGGATCAAGGGAAGAAAGGATTCAAGTCACCTTTCATAAGGAATAGATATCAAGCATATTAGAAAGGGAAGTCATCTCAAGGTGATCAGAAAATGACAGAGTCCTTGGGAAAGAGACCAAGACAACAACCCATAAAGTGTTGGGGATGTGAAGGATATCACATGTATAAAGATTGTCCTCACTGAGGAGATAAGTTGAATAGTTTACATAGCATCAAGCATGAGGAGACAATATAGAATGTGTGAAAAAGCATGTCAAGGATCTGTGCAGCCTTGGACAATAGAAAAGTAGACCCATAGCTATTTTAATTGATTCCAGAGATAGTCATAGCTGCATAGATCCAAAGATAGTTGAAAGATTTAAATTTAAGAAATGTAAGCAAGAAAAGTCTTGATTAGTTCAGCTAGCTACTGGAACCCAGAGAAGAATTTATGATCTTGTTAACCAATGCCATATAAACATGAATGGAACTAACACTAAGGAAGAATTGAGAATCATATTGCTTGGGTCTTATGACTTCTTTATTGGTATGGATTGTATAGAAAAACATCGTGATGTTCTAGATTGTTATAACAAGGTTTTCACATGTCTTTATGAAGAAGATAATCCAATGATAGTGTAAGGTATTCCAAAGCCTATATCTGTCTGAGAGATTTCGACATTGTAGTTGAAAATAAGTTTTAGAAAAGGCTTCCATATATATTTAGCCCATATGGAAGAGCCAATGAAGGATAAAGAGACAAGTATTGAAGATTATCCATCCTTGATGGAGTTTGAAGATGTCTTTGAGGAGTTGTTGGGATTGCCACCAAAGAGAGATATATATTTTTCTATTGATTTAATTCCTGGAGCCACCCTAGTGTCCAAGACTCCCTATAGAATGAGAACATGAAATCTAAAAGAGTTGCAAATGCAACTAGAAGAGTTGTTAAAGAAAGGGTACATACGCCCAAGTGTTTCTCCTTGGGGTGCCCCAGTTCTTTTAGTCAAGAAGAAATATGGAATGTTGAGGTTATGTATTGACTTCAGATGACTGAACAAGGTTACATTCAATAATAAATATCCTTTTCCAATAATTGATGATATTTTTGATCAACTAAAAGGAGAAAATATATTCTCCAAGATTGACTTGAGGTTAATCTATCATCAAGTGAGAATCAAAGAAGAGGATACTTGCAAAACAATCTTTAGGACAAGGTATGTGTTATCCCCTATCCTATGGATAACTAAGGAGATTATGTCTCGAGGCCTACAGGTCCTATACATGGAGTACCGAGAGTCGTATTGACTTGAGCTTGTCCCTGGAGGGCCCATCCCTTTTCTTCAGTGCCTCCATTCTGTCAACAACAACATCATCCATCCCATCACCCTGGTTCTGAAGTAGCAGTGGGTCTTGCTCCATGAGGTAATGAGCCCAAGTATCATGGTATGTGTCACTATGATTCTCAAAGAATTTGAATATGTGCATTTAATTCACCTTTGCTTCATGATGTTTGCTTGGACATTATTCCTTTTAACTTGTCCATACCCGGGGGGGATGACAAAGTTCCCTAGCAAGTTAATTCGCTTAGGGATGAGTTGCCACTGGGTGGGTCTATGAAAGGTCATCGTCCATTCCTTCCATAATTATCACTTTTCATAATTTTCCCTCTCATTTATCCCCTACATTGGTTCGGGCATTGGGTTTGCCAAGCTAGTAAGGGCTGTACCTTGACTTGTGGGAAGAAGGGGCTAAAATCTTAGAGGGTAAAAGTAGTTGGAAAAAGTTAAAATCCGAGATTAAACATTAATATGCTTTTCCCAGGGATCCCCAATAAAGAAATAAAAGGATTGTCAGCAAGAAAAAGGGGGGACCCATAAAATAAAATAAAACTCAAACCTAGTTGGTGGATAGGGAGTCTCATTATGAACTAGCCTATTAGGTCTGTGGGCATGTAGCGATATGATACTACTATTCATCTAGTCACCATGCGAGGGTAGTGGATCTCGATGGCATATCCAATAGAAAGGGGCTCTCATCATGAGCCAACCTTCTCATTTTTGTGAAATGCTTGTGGGTAACGTTGTCACCACTGGTCACCATGCCAGGGAAGTGTGCTCTAGCTATTCTCTTGAAATAAAAAGAAATAATAGAAAGAGTAAAAAGGAATTGAATGGTCAGGAAACAATTGCATCCATGAAAAGGTGCAACTCACCCTCTACAGAGGCACCCACATGTAAGACTTACATTTCTCTGTTATCACTACACCCCTTGCCCAAACATCCTCGACGCCATATCATGCATTTACATGACCTATATTGGTCTTCACCTAGAAACACCCCACACCTAAGGAGAATTATCCCAATAGGACACCCTGAAACCCTCTCCAAACCTGTATTATAGAATATCATAACGTCTTTGAGAACTTGTCTCGGAAAAGGGGGGTTTTATGCACATGTTTGGGTAATTTGATTATTATATGTGATTGACATTGCTACGATCCCTCTAACTTATGAGCCCATGGAGGGAATACTTGTTGTTGTTGTAGGACCATACCTGATGGACAGGTACATATGGGGACATGATTAGCTCAGACCTCCATAGGGATAAAATCCCACTAGATGGATGTTGAGACCCAATCCAGGGGAAGAGGGATACCAGAGGCTTGCACCAAAGAAAAGGGAGGATGTTCCACTAGAGGAACTTTGATAGGCCTGGACCTAGGGGTTTCTTTCAATCCAACTATGACGTTGGCCCTTGAAGGCCCCTGACATCATCATTCATAGCCTTGCATCATCCAGTTGGGGTACTCAGCCTGAGGACGGATTTGGTTGGCACGTGTGGCAGTTCTTGAGGGGTTTTGAGCCCCAACGTTTCACTTTGGAAGCCTAGTGTTCCAAGAGGGAGGCCAAAATCACCCTAGGATGGGCATGGTGTCACACTAAAAAGATGAATTTAGGGTTTTACTTGTCAATTTTATGTAAAACTAGATTTTTCATGTAAACTAGCCATGTCGGCCTTTTTTTACCTAAAATGTAATTAAAGGTCATTTGTATTATATAAATAAGAGATCAAAATCTCATTTTTATTCACGATATTTCACTCACACAAGTGCGAGGTCTGAAATTCGCCCTTTTTTAAGGCTTATTGGCTGAACTAAGTGGTGCGCAACTCTTGGAGGGAACTTTTATTGGTGAATTTTTGCATTTTCATGGTGGAAAGTCTTCAACTAGGGCTTGTGACTAGATTATTCTTGGTGAATGTAAGTATAAATTTGCAATCCTTATTTCTTTGAATGGTTATGGTATCTTTTACTTTTCATTTATAAGATTATGAAATTGCTAGTGTGAAACCCTAAGAGAAAATCACATGTTATTGTCCTTCTCTTAATATCTCTCCACCTACTTGATTTTGCTAGAAGACACCTCCATTGAGGCATATAATGGATCCCTATCTTAGTAGCACTCTAGTACTATTTCACATTAAAATTTCATTTTATTTCAAGCTTGACCTAAATAAGAAGGAAGATTGCTAGGGCCTAGGGTTACCTACTTCCTAGTATCTTTTTCCTTCTAGGGTTTTGGATGATTGAGGCCTTAGGTTACTAACACCTCAACCATCCTCCCTCTTGTCTTTATCTCACCCATTATAATTTGTTTCCCATAAGAATTTTCACTGCAAAAGTGACTCCATTTACCCTAAAGGCACTAATTCATACCTTACAATTGATTGATTGATGAAAACAACCTTTAAACCATATGCTTCAAGGTATTTACTAATCACTTCTAACCTTAGACTAGACTAACTTACTAACTATATTGTTGTTGTTACAAAATATAGCTACAACTATCTATGACAACAATAAAAGCATCTTAAAAGCAAGTGTTAAAGCTGATTTTACATTGCATTCATTGCTTCTGACAAATACTAGCATATTTCCAATCTTAGGTTATCATTTTTATCCATTATTGAAGCTTTATTAAGGCATAATTGTGAAGTTATTATTGTATATACATTATTGTTATAAATATTTCTATTGCTTCATATTTTATATCAGCTTGTGTTTTTTATTCAAAGTCCATGGTTTTATGAAGCACTAACATCAATTGGTACTTGCAAATAGTGTTTTTATTGTTGTCTTGTTCTGGGAAGGTACACTTAAGAAAATATTTGCTTCATCTTATTAAAACCATTGGGAATTTATGATTAAAGTGACTTGTGAGAGGGGAGGAACCTTTTGAAACTCTTACCTTAGCCTTCTCAAACCCTCAGGTCACCGGGGATGTCTCCCTTGGGTTGCTACCCCAAAATAGAAAGATGTGTCTTGTATAGGTGACAGTGATAGGACAACCTCCTGTTACACCAATTTATTGTTCACTTTCCTTTGGATTTTGGGAAAGTACAAATTGCGTGATAACATTTTGGCGCTATTGTCGGGGAACACTAAGTCAATTATCCTCGAAGACGACACTTTTCGGTAAGCCTTTCCTCAAAAACATTTATCTTACAAAGATTACCTGGTGAATCCACTGAGGGTGATTCCCTATTTTCTCTTTGATGATCCCTAAAAGGATTATCTGGTGACTCCACTAATGACAAAGCCAACCATGACTTCTCAATGGGACCTAGGAAATTTCAAGCCCTTAGAAATGAGTAAAATCCCAGGATACCCTCGAAAAATTCCCCTGAGGTATGAAAAATGGCTCCCTCGATTCATTGGTAGTGACGGGGTTAGAGTCGACAATCACATGGATGATTTTTTGGATTTCTTTCAACTCCACCTATTAGTGATGATGTTGAGGATTTGGCAATGAAAATTTTCTCTGCCACTCTTCATGGAAATGCTAGAGAATTATGTGATGATGTCCCTGATGCTAGCATCACATCTATGGACCAGTTAGAAGAAACCCTTCTCAAGAGATGGGGTATTAAATTAAAGTATATCCAAATGCAACTAAAAAGACTCGAGTATATAAAACAAACTAAGAATGATACTGTCAAGGAATTCCAAGATAGGTTTGAAAATTTTCTATGGAAAATTCCTATAATCCATATTCCTGAAGAAAAATACCTTTCTTACCTCTATACCAATGCACTTGTGGTGCATTTAGGGTTTCTCCTCAGTAAAAATAGCCCAAAATACTCAATGAAGCTTATAACATGGCTATAGAAATTGATACAAATATCTCTTTGTTCAAGGAAGGACACCTCTTTACCCCAGATACTCTTAGTTTGGAGAGATTAGTTTCCCTTGGGACCTTTACTGGTAATTTTGAAGGAAAAGGGGAAAAATTCATCAACCGACAAGAGGTTGAGGAGAAGGATCTTAATGAGGTTTTCCAATCCCATGAGGAGGAGAAAGAGGTTACTCATTCTTATGTCGAGGATAATGAAAATGTGGTTGAAGATCAAGATCCCGAAGATATCAAACATGATGATGAAATATTGATGTATGATCCTCCCTCTGATGAAGTTCTATAGCGAGAAAACCCCTCTACGGACTACACCAGGGTTCTAAAATGTAGGCAGAGATAACCGTCTAAAGTCTCCTACATTTTATCAACTATCTTGACATTATCCCACAATCATACATAAAAGACAAAGTACAGGGATCCGGTAGGCATACCTTAACCTTTGCGTCCAGTGTTGATCCCTTTGCGCTCGGTTGTTTCCTGTCTGCGAGTATCCTCCCAAGGATGACCTGCATTCACCAAAATACAAACAAGAAACTACAAACATGCATTCTATGTATGGATTAATGGGTTATACATCATAACCAAGAAATGTAAACAAATCATAAATATTTAAGACGTCATTTGGCGGGATGAAAAAAGTACTTCTTTATATTAATCTCACAAAAGTCGTTTACAACATGAGATCGACATTGCTCCTTGAACTTGGTTCTAGGATCCTCTTCACCATGAACCAAATGATTCCACATGTTCTTCTTCTCTTCAGTTCTCTATAGGGAAATGACAAGGATTTCCAAAGGAGGAAGAAGGCACTCTGGCTCGAACTCACAACGTGGTTGCAAAATATTGGGGCAACGGGGGAATATTGAAATGGGCAGATTTTTTATTCTCTCTTGCTTCTTTTTTTTAATGGGATCCAAACCGCTTCTTTTATAGGCCAAAAGAGATAGTAGCGGTTGGGGTGACTGGCCATGGGCGGTCAAATGGTTAAGTAATGGCCCGAAAACTCATATCCCTTTCCAATTTTCCTTTTTTGTGATATTCTATGAGTGTACGTAGGCTGTAGTGGCTCAGTAAGTGTGTGTGCGTGGGCAGTAATGGTGCAAGGCGCGTACACCTTCATAAAAATGGTTTTTAGAAGAGATGTTCAGTGATGGCTTGGAAAAGATATCAAGTTATATGGATTGATGCCAGGTATGCATGTCTGATGAAATTTAGGGTTATAATAGATGCCCCCAAATGTGTGAGGTCAGAAGAGCATCTGATGGCCAAAACAAATTACAAATCTTCACCAATGTACGAAGCGCGTGAGCCCAGGGACCAGAGTTCAAGAGGTGCTATCTGTAAAATAACAATTTGTCTCACCAAGGCGGGCATACCCATGCTTGGGATGAAATAAAATCATGTCTTCCAATCAAATACACTGCAGATCCATTTCATATAACTATATAAAGTGTAGCCATGAGTAGTACACAATGGATCTACACCTCAAAATAAAAATATATACATGTATAGTATCCATATTCAAGAAGCTAATGATGCCTGATGGATGGAGATGAAGTCTTTAGATCTCTAGAAACAAATTCAAAATCTTCAAAACTCGGGTAGGAGTGTAATGTCAGTGTACGACTTCACTACCCTGAGGTCTTCGACGACTCATTAGGAACAGACAAGAGGATCTTGGTGATCAGGTGGAGAAATTCATTGATTTTGAGCAAGGACTTAATGGAAATTTCGGGGTGGCCGAGCATGAGGACAAGAGACAAACTATAGAAGGGCCAACTCAAGTTTAGTAAAAATTCCCTTGGACAAAAGCACGACAAGAGATGAGACTCAGGCAACATGGCATTAACATAAGTTCACGATGCAGGAGGCAATGCAAACTCTCCATATGTTTGGGAGGGTAACCAAATGGAGGAGGACACAGATCTTTGTAGTGAGAACAACTTCCTAAGGTCATATTGAATCCTAGGGATTGATGAACAAATAGAAGGATGTGCTTTGTCCAAGGGAGACTCATTGTGTTGTCAACAAAAAGAAAAATACTTTTCCCTTCCTCTTTTTTGGGTATATTTGATTTTTTTTTATTTTTCAATAATTTTGGGAAGGTTGAAAAAGAATAAAAGAATGATACATTACAAAGGAGGAACGAGTGTCATAGACATACTAGTTCCAAATGCAAGGAACACATAGATGCTCAAAGCAAGGGGACATATGCAAGAAAGGGACACTTGGAAAAATCCTCCAAGGGTCAAGGTGTCAAGATGTAGAGACAAAGTGCTACAAGGCTTGCATATAAGGCATGCTTCAAATGGTTCAGTTGAGAGCACCATGGAGCCGACATTAGGCCAAAGATGCGGGAATGCAAATGCGATTAATAAGACAAAATGATAATGTCCTTCTATGTAATTTTAACGAGCCCAAAGAAGGTAATATCGACGATTTTTCATTTTTAGAGAGTCTAAAAAAGCGTAAAAGGAGACTCCATTGGGGTACCTTTTTCAAAGGTAGTCTAGTCGGCTTGAAAAATGGGTAAACTAGCACTGAACAGACGTCTATTCAAAATCATTTTTACAAGTGTGACAAAGACAATATCACTCAGAAATCTTTTCATATTTAAGGAGTCTGAAAATAGCTTAACTATGGACTCCGTACGATATTTCCTTCTGGACCAATTTAATGAGTGTGAATAAACAAGGTCACTCATTCATCTTAACAATTTAAGGGAGTCTGAAAAGATATTAACTATGGACTTCGCGGGGGGGTTCCTTTTTCACAAATTTAGTCCCTCAAGCCCGAAAAGGGGTTAAAATTACACCTGAGAATACTCTTCTAGAGAACTGAGGCTCCTAGAGTATACCTTTGTTCATACAATTGACCATCCAAACTGAAAAAGGGGTAAACTACCACTGGACATACATGCCTTTGAATTTTAGTTTGGTGAGAGTGAAGGGCAACAAGATCTCTTGACACTATTTTCATATTTAGAGGGCCTAAAAAGGGCTTAAAAGAAGACCCATTGTGTTTTGGGAGTCCCAAGGGTGAGGTCAAGAGTGATAATGAATCATTCAAATAAGGCTCAAACTCATAGTCAGGGAAAACTAATAAGGACTCCCGATCCTATAGTCATTAGTGATGACATGGACACCAAAATGCAACCATGATCTACCTAGGGCATCCATGTGAAGGTAGGCTCTACCACTAAATTACAACACTTCTAGAGAAGGATTGAGGGTTCCGTGTCGCAATTCGGTGGGATCAATCCTATGGAAAAGCAAAAAAGACAACGAGGTGCAACAAGTGGAGGTGTAATCCTATCTTATATGCACAAAGTTGAAAAAATGACTTTTTACCAAAAGACCTTTAAAAATGACCCAACTCTCAAAAAATTTCCAAATACCCAAAGTAACATTTATTGTAACATCCCCCAAGAAACTCAAGAACCATAGTAAACAATTTTCAAGCTAGAAAATATGACAAAAAGGGTCCAAAAAATGACAAAAAAGGGGCCAAAAAGTCTATAAATAGAAACCTGGAAGCTCATTATCACCATTGTAAATTGAGAATTGACCAAAAGTCAAAAAACACCCCTTTGATGAAATAGTTGATTCCGGGAGCTTCAATGGTCAAAATGAACTTCGTTTGGACCAAGTAAGTACACACTAACCTCTCTTGCATTTTCTTATTTCATTTTTGAATTTATTTTTGTTTTTTGGGGAGGCAATGACCTTTAAAGAGGTCGGCCCTGCGTGTATGCAGGCAGTCCAAGCATAGCCCGTACGGGCAGAAGATAATTTTCCCAGGTGCACACATGAATGTCCCCAAGACAACCCGCATACACCCTCAAATAAGTAAAAAAAATGAAAAATGCAAGAGTTAACTCTCCATACATTTGTCATTTTGCAGGATGTATGTTCATTGGAGAGAGAGGGAGAATGAGGACATTGGTTTTTTGGTCTCAGAGGACCCTGATGCTATCATTGTTTTATTACAGTGCAGGTTGTTAAAGTTCTTCCAGTGTCCATTTATGAGGGCACAACCCAGGTTGTTGAATGCTTTGATAGATTACTGGCATCTTGATGCAGAGGAATTCATGTTCGAGGGTCATTCATTGACTCCAATGACTGAAGATATTTACTTCCTGACTGGTCTCTCGAGGAGAGGGGATCCAATCAACTTGCGTACTTTTCCCCCTGGGCCTCACAACATTGAGGATTTGATTGGAATCCACTGCGAGGATCGTACTAAGAAAGTATGTTCTCAGGTGCCTATACATAGGATTATAAACCTATCACTCAAAGTGATAGTTCTACTCATTGGGCGGATCACTTGATCCGCAACTATGCATTAGGCTTCCCTAGTGCACATGCATTGTGTAGTACAGTGCTTAAATGCATGGATTTGTGACTGGAGTACCACCATGTTGGATTGTATGAAGAGACAACTAACAGAGTGTCAGATACGGGAGCATCAAAACTTCAGGTTTGGGACCGTTTTGTGTTCCTTTTTCTTTGAGAGGGTACCCAGTCTCAATCCTTGATAGACTATAAAAGGGCACGAGGCCTCTCTCCCAGTGCTATGCAGGTGGGCGAAGTTGTTGCCATGACAGAGGGGAGGGAGAACCATCGAGGCCTTTGATGACGAGTTTTTTGACTAGTGGGCATGACAGATTTCGACAATAGAGGACTACCCCTATGTCTTGATAAATTTTTCTAGGGACCCTGACATGCTTGTACCTCTCGAAGCGGAGCGAGGAGAGATGGGTAAGTTTTCTTTTCAAAGTTATTTAATTTTTATGTCTTTTTATATGTATGATTTTTTTTGTATAGTAGAGTATCTGACACTTATGTATCTGTTATGTACAGATGTGGGATTAGTGCATCCAACAGACTTCTCGAGGACTAGGCAACGTCCTCGACTAGAGGTAGGACGAACTATAGCCGTTGGACCAACAACAACAACAGGGGGGCCTCCATTCGGAGAGGCTGAGAGAGTATTGAGACGGGTAGAGTAGAACCTCACCACGCTCACTTGTACATTCCCTATGGAGGAGATCGAGGATCTCCCACTGTTGATGCAACCTCACATAGTTGGGGTGCCATGGACCTGGGTCCAGCTCTTCCAGCGTTTGGAAAATGCCATTTTTCACTATGGCAGGGCCAACAGGCCCCACCCTTAGCTAGGTTGGAATAATTACATGCCGAGAGCACTTTTTGTATATTTTTGAGGGAATAATCCCCATGACTCTTACTGGACATATTTTTGAGGCTCTTATGCCCACCCATGTACTATGATATTTTGATATATACATGCATATTTACATATTTTTACGTTTTATGGATTTCATCTATTTTACAAATGTATTTTCATGTGCTCGTGTGTGATTTTTCTTACATGTGTGCAATATGCCAATCTAATACATGATTATCTAGAGTGTTTTTGATTTGATTCAATATCCTAGGAACATGGATATACATAATGTAATCAAAGATTCATTCTAAGAGACGTACCCTAAGAAACTATCGGTGTAGCATAGGATTGTAAACACGGTGAACCCCATTTAACTAAGACACAACCAGCTAAGCGTCTAAGTAGAACTAGAGGTGAGAGATACCATGCAACAAAGCACCATGAAACAACTCTAAGACTGTGTTGTATTCGGTGACATTGTTTGCGGCGTCACCTAAACATATACCTCCTGAAGATAACAACTGGCCCTGAGGTGTGAAAATCTCCCAAGCTGCGGAAGCAAGCCTTTGAGTGTGCCAGCTAGTGCCATCCGCAAACCCAACAAACACCTCTGGTTCACTTGACATCAGCCACAATGAAAAAAGATGACATAAAAAATGACACATCCATAAAACCAAAAAGACAAAGGCTAAAAAGAAAATGTATAAGACTATACATATGTTACAAGAAGTCACCTAAGGTGAACTACTTATGAGTAATACTTCTTGAGGTAGAGCCCATTTCTAGGATCCACCAAAGCATTTCCCTCAAATTCCACCAGACGATAAGCACCCTTCTTTAGAACCTCCTTCATGATGAAAGGTCTGAACCACATGGGTTTGAACTTTCTTTCCCCCAGGGGGTCCTTATCTTGGTGATAGACTAAGACAAGGTCACCTTCAGAGAAAAACTGAGGACGAACGGACCGATCATACTGACAATTGGATTTTTTTTGGTGAGCCTCGTTAGCCAAGGCTACATCTTGATGCTGCTCATCGAGCTTCTCAAGATATAATAAATGTTCTTTAAGTGGTGAAGTGTCTAGAAATAAATGTACTGCCAACTTTAGAGACAGGATCTGACAATCAATAGGAAAGACTGCTTCTAGCTCGTAAACGAGTTGAAAAGGTGAGAAACTGGTTGCAATCTTAACAGATGTTCGGTAGGCCCATAGTGCCAAGTACAACATCAAATTCCAATTTGACCTGGTCGAATTGATTGTTCGCTATAGAATACTCTTAATGGATTTATTCACAGCTTCTACCTGACCATTCGCTTGTGGGTAGTAGGGTGACGAATGTTCTTGCCTCAACCCAAGCTTTGACGTTAACTCAGACATCATTTTGTTCTGAAAGTGACTGCCATGGTCAGTGACAATTTCTCTCGGGACGTCGAACCTTGCTATTATCTGGTTAAATAAAAATAGAGTTGTTGTCTCACCATCATCTTTAAACATTGGCATAGCTTCGACCCACTTCATGAAGTAGTCTACTTCTACAGTGATATAACAGTTCCCCCTTGAAGAAGGAGGGTTTCATGTAGCGTAATCAATCCACCACTTGGTGAAGAGACCAACTGTGATGACGGGAAACATGGGACCAGGGTGTGCCCTCATCTTCCGAGAGAAGATCTGACACGGGTGGCACTTCTTGATCGATTCAACACAATCTTTGATTAATGTCGGCCAAAAGTAACTGGCTCGTAGAATCTTTTGGGTTATTTCCAACCCAGAAAAATGACCACCACACTCATGTGTGGCAATTTTTAAGAATGATTTCCTCTTCTTCATGAGTGAGACACCAATGAAGGATGCAATCTACACCTCGACGATACAAAGTGTCCTCGAGTATGAGGCAGTTTTTGGCCTGATGGCATATACAGTGATGCTTGTCACAAGAGGCAGAGGTGGGGAACTTCAAAGTTTGGAGATAGAATAATATATCTCCATACCAAGGGTTCGAAGACGTGATAAAAAACATGTCTCCTTTGATAGGAAACTCCTTGGATATAAAATCACCTGATTCGATCGGAAGTTCTGAAATGAGTTCCGTGAAGACCAATGACTTTTTGGATTTCGTCGAGACAAAATCCAAGTCGAATTCTTGGAGGATAACTATCCATCTATTGATATTTCCGTTGATTACATGTCATGTCAACACATATTGAAACAAATTCACAATGGCAATGATGATGGTCTTGCGAAACAAGATAAAATGACGAAACTGCTGGACAACATGAACGACTGCCAATCCAAGTTTTTCAATGTGGGAATAATTGATTTTCAGTCCAACCAGGCCTCGACTTAGGTAATAGATCATGTATTCTGAGAGAAAATCATCCTCCTGAACCAAGACCATGCCGATGGTCGACTCTGCAGTGGCCAAGTACAATAAGAAATATTTATTATAATTGGGTGGTCAAAGCAGAGGGGTACATGTGAGGGTACGCTTCAACGCTTCGAAATAGTGCTAAGCGACTTCATCCCAATGAAAAGGAACATCCTTCTTTAATAAACTCATGAAACCCTTTGTGATCTCAGCATAGTTTGCAATAAACACCGTAAAAAGTTCACTTTTCCCTGTAAAATCTGAAGCTGAGGGATTGTCCACGGGGGGGGGGGAACTGAACTATCACCTCAACCTTTAGAGGATTGAACATTATCCCTGTTGTTGAAACTATGAAACCTAGAAGATGACCCGATGTGACTCAAAAACTGCATTTGTTTGGATTCAAGCGGATCCGGTAGTAGCGACATCACTCAAAGATAAGTCAGAGGTGTGCAGGATGATCAACTCTCTTGCAATATCGTGAAGCTAAATCATCAAGATAAGCCTCGACTATGTGTTTGAGGTCATGGAAAGAAAAATACATGGCACGTTGAAAAGTAGCTCCAACAATTCTCAGACCAAAAGGCATCTTCCGATAAACGAATGTACACCACGGAGAAATGAAAACAGTTTTGTGTTGGTCTTCTGGTTTGATATGTATCTCATTATATCTCGAAAAACCATCCATGAAAGAAAAGGCCTCGCAACCTACACATTCATCGACTATTTGGTCAATAAATGGTGTGGGGAAATTAGCCTTTGGACAAGCCTTGTTCAAATCATGAAAATCTGTACATCCACGAGTCCTACCCTATTTTTTGTTGAATGGCATAGGATTTGACACCCATTGAGTCAATTGGACGGGGTATATGAAACCATCTTTGAGTAGTTTCTCTACTTCTTCCTTAATAGTTGCTTATTTCCTAGGATTAACTGGATGAAGCTTCTTCGAGACTGGCTTGGCATCAAGATATGTCGTGATTTCATGTTCAATGATTCTTGGATCTATGCCTGGAATTTCCTCGTAATACCAGGCAAACATGTCGCAGAATTCTTTAAATAAATCTGTGTAGATTTGAATCTCCTCGGGGGATCAATCCGCTTTGACGAAGATATTCTCCATGCCGCCAGGTATTCTGGAGATATCAATAGGTATCATTTGAGAAATGGTTTCCATATTTCCTTCAGCATAAACAACTTGCCTAGCCAAAGGATTGATAGGTCAAGCCTTATCTCCAGTCATAGTCAGAGTGAATTCTCCTGCTTCAATTCTTCTTAGCTCTGGGAGAAAATAAGATCTGTGATGGAGATCATCCCAGGGTCTATCTGGACTAGTCATTGCCTCAATGATCGCCTCATTTGAGGGAAAGACCAAGTCTAAATAATCAATATCGGTGAGGGAACCTTGAGCCCAAATAGTCTTGAGGACCGGATTTAACTCCTGTGTGGGAGTCAGATTAGGGTCGGCGAAAGCTTGTTGGACTATAGAGTATGCAATTTATGCCATGGAAAAAGGCATGGCCATGCCATGGTTCCCTGTCCCTTCCATCATAGTTGATGGGGAAGGAAGAGTCCACGATTCGTTAAAGTAAGTCGTGCAAAACTATGAGATTTGAAAGATTTCAGCCCTAAGCTGCTCAGGGATAGCCGATATGTAATGGACATTACCGGTCGGAGGTGGGTAATCGAAAGTACCCATCAAAGGTGGGCACAAACCAACCCCTACATTGACGATGTTGGGATGAGGGTTATCAATCATCGGGATTGTGGATACCCCCGATGAAGGGTCAGGACGAGAGAAGGATAACTGATAAATGGACATGATCCGACCCTCGTGTGAAAACAACAAGACCCAAAAAAATGTCATGACCACTACTTGCATAACATAGGTCCAAATACTTCCTAACAAGATTTTGTAGTCAAGAGATGCATCGACCACTTCAACCTAGACACACACAGTCTTCCCCCATAATTGCATGGGAAAAGAGGGGATGATTTCATGTGGTCGGAACGAATGATCGTCGAAAGTGGTAAGGAGAGTAGGTGACGGAGACAAAATTGGTTGGCCAATGGCCTTTCAACATGCCAAAGACATCACGCATGTCGAGGCACCCGCATCAACCACCGTGTGAAAAATGTTTCGAGTAAAATTTTTCATGGTGTAAGCCACTACTATCTGAAATGCTACGTGGTAAGGAAGATGAGATTTTAAGTCAATCGTATCGAGCATGATCATTTCCGGATTACAAGTCTCAGCAGATCCTAAGGTAGCTAACATAGCCTTTTTTTTGGGAAGGGTAGCTCTGGAGGACTTCCAAAGCCGACATTGCACAAGGGATTTGTGACAAATCCTCCACCACAAAGTAGTTCTGGGTGGCCCTTGCGTTTTGGTTGTGGGAAGCTTTCTTGAACGCATCTTTGGGGATGAGTGTCATTGTTTCTCCCAACGTCTTCTCAATCTAGAGAGGAAGTGATGGGTTTTCGGCTTCTTTACCCTTCTCAGAGGTGTTTTTCATTATGTAGTCGTGTGTCCTAGTCATTATGTCAACACTACCATTCATCATGTACACATTTGTGGATGAAGGATTACTCGAAGATGAAGGAGGTCCTTGACTGGCCCCTTTCGCACTAGAAGAGGCTTGAGCTAAATTATGCCCATGTGGAAATCGATTTGTTAACACGACAAGCTACTTCTATGCTAATAACTTCTGGGCCTCTATAAGTTGAGGGCACTGGTGAGTTAGATGATATTTCGTGCAAAGATTACATGGATACTTCGACTTCTTCTTTTCTGTGTTTCCCCCACCAGCATTATTGGTAGGTTTCTTATCCCCCTTACTTTTCTTTCGTTGTTTTTTCTTTCTGTCAGGCTGCTGGGTAGCCTTCGGGTTTGTGGATTGCACATTGTGTACATCCGACGTTTGAGTAGGGGTAGTAGACGAACTAGTGGTTTGGTTGGCCGATGTCTACTGTATTGAAAATTACTGCAATTGATTTGATAGTTGATCAGCAGGCTTCATTTGCATTGAACCAACAATACCATCGACATGTGGTCCAGATCTCTATTTGGTATTGTCAAGTATCGAATGTGGTGCATCTGGAAAAACTTCGTAAAGTAAACCAGATTGAGAGTAAATCAATTGTAGTTGTTGAGCTCTCATTATCGCTTCTTCTTCTAAAAATACCCTCGAGGTTGTGACGTCTTTAGATAACTGGGGTACCAAAGACTTAAGGAACCACTAAAGAAGGAATGCTGGTGGGACTGGTAATTTTTATCAAACTCTTCCAGCGTCTCCATTCTCGGATGTGATCGGAGATATGGTCCACTTTTGCCTACTCAAAGTTGGACAACAATTCGGTGCTGACGTCGTATCTCACAGGTAATTGGAAGTGGTTTAGGAAATCCATTTCCAATTCACCGAAGGAAGAGTATCTTGAGTGGTCAAGCTCAATGTACCATTTTGTAGCACTCCCGATGAGAGTGCATTGAAACAAATGCAACTGGACGAAGTCGTCTCTCAAAGAGTTGGACGATCACCATAAATGGAAGGTAGTCACATGATCGTCCGGATCTTCATTAGGCTTAGCCTTGAACTTTGGAATGTCCGAAGGCAACTTGGTCAGCATGGGAGTCCAATGTGGATCATGACAGATGGGGTCATTTAATAACCTTGTCAAGTCTAGCAAGTGCAGAGTTACCAGAAACAATAATTTGGGTTGTTGATTATAACCAGGGAAAAAGGATCCTAGAGTTTGGTTGACACCAGGTTGTCAGGAAAAGTTAGGTTGTTGGCCAGGGTTCTGGTAATAACCATGGTCGTGACTAGCATACAGATTATGCACTTATTGAGACGTCATCGACTGACTCCCATAATAGGATGTAAAGGGTTGGACTTGCATCACATTCAAAGGATTTTGGGAAGGGTTGCCCCCTGCCGATCCGATGAGAATAGGTATCGAGCCTTGCCTGAGGTTCCATTGGCTATGCAAGGGGTTGCCCCCGGTTGACATCCCTGAAAAGGGAACTGATCCCTGCCATGGATTCCAAAGTCCTTGTGAGGAAGGAATTCCTAATTTTTCCCCCTGTGCAGGAATAGTACCCTGCATAGGATTTTGTTGTCCATAACCGGGGTTGCCCCTGGCCGAGATGACAACTGACCAGAATGTGTTGTTACCAAACATTCCAAACAAAGAGAATGGTGTCGAACCTACCGAAATTCTATAATAAGGAAGTCCTTTACTACCTGCTCCAAATGAACTATAGTTTACATTCGGCCCAACAGAGTGTTGGTGAGCACCGTCAAGCGAAGGGGACGAAGGAAGTATATGACCCCCTCCATAAGGGAAAGCATTATAGCGAGTTGAAGTGCCCCCCATGGATCCTTGCAGAGGAGCATTAGAGCTCCCTGCCCCCAGACTTAAAGTCTGTAGAGTGTAGTAGGAAAGGACAGAGTTCGTATCGAAGCTAGGCATCCCGTATGAGAACGGAGGGCCTGCCACACTCTAGGTTAAAGGAGAAGTGATCGCCACCATAGACAGAATCATACCATTTCCCGAGGTAGAGGTGGTTGAGACCATGGTGGTCTAGACCAACGACGGTTGGTTAGGAGGCGAAAAACCCCCTGTGGTGACGGTTGTAGAGGGAGCATGAGAATTCCCTGAAGAAGTAGAAGCATTTGTCTCCATCGCTTCTTGTGACACTACCTGACGCTCATAAGTTTGAACCTGTATGATGATGGGCACCAATAGATCAGTGATTGGAGGGTTAAACATACCAAGAGCTTCCGCTCTGAGGTTAGAAATGATTGGTTTATCTAGAATCAAATGTTCTCCTCTCAAAGATGAGTCAAGCGCAATTTCCTGTAACCCAGTCACCTTAAAATACCCTTGTTCATCTATTTTTTGCCTTAGTGGTGTCGGGAGTGGCTCGAGATCAACCGACAGCAGGCCCAAAAGCCTTCACAACTGGTGGAGATTCTGATCCTCCACTGTGTGAGAATATCAATGACACACTAGGGCTTTCCATAATCATTTTAAAAACCAACACACACTAGAAAAATCTCCTATGAGACAAGACAAGCAGATCACTAGCTAGTTGGAAGAACAGTTACACCAGCCAAAACTAGAGAAACTTACTGATGCAAGTAAAAATCGAATATGGAAGCACCCTCTAGGTATACTCTACAAAGTGTGGCCTGATGTCTTCCCTAGGTATCGCGGTATACCCCCACAGTCACCTGTGTAAGTCACTAAGATAAAGGCAACTAGGTTGCCAGTGCGCGAACAATCACCGAGCGGGTACAATCGACAGTCGGGTGGACTGCAATGAGCAGGGTACCAAGCCCGAAACCTATCAAGGGTATCAAAAGTAAGTGTTTTGGAAGATGAATGAGGACCTCTAACGGATTCAATACTTACAAAGCTTCGTGGCAAATGCGATCAATGAAATCTTAAGATAAGCCCTCTATATGCGTTCCCTACTATGCTTGGTCCAGCTTTGGAGGGGTTATCTCCGCTACCTTTCCTTACGTGACCTCATGTTTAGCCCCTGTGTTAGAGGGGGGTCTCGGATAAATTTTATGGTTACTATACTTTCAAGCACTCCATAGAACATACTCTTATGTTTATTTTTGTATCCTTGAAGAGTTTCCTCTCCAATCCTAAATCAAGGCTCTAGCCTATACTGCATTGATGGACCCTACAAACACAAAATCTAATAAATTTTAATCAAGCGTTAATTTTAGTGGTTGTCTTAATTCAAAAGGAACGGAAATGAAACCAATGATGTTCTTTAAGAGACAAAAGAGAAGAGCATAAGATGAAACTAGAAACAAAACTACTTCTTCTTCACAAAAGATTTTCCAATTTAAACTCTTTCACCAAACCTTTCTCAGATCTTTGAAAAGAAAAACTTGAAACAAAATTTTGCTTGACTACGAGCTACTTAATTTCCTAAGAATTCAAGTAAAGAATGTAAGAGAACTTTCTTTTTCCTTGGGAAATAAAACAACTAACCTAAAGTACTTCACCAAACAAAGAGATGAAAGATTTGTTTTTATTGTTTTATGCTTCAAAACAAGAAATTTGAAAATGAATTCTTTTATTTTATTTTAAAACAAAAAAAGGGGAAAATGATGACAAGACAAGACCAAGAAATGGATTCTATCCCAATCACAAATCGCAGGGAGTCACTGACAATACCAAACAGGCAGATCAAAGCAGATTCACAAACTTGTCTAAAAACCCTATTAAAGAAAACACAAGAAATCTTTGGTCAGAAGAAAGCTAAACTGAAGTCAGACCTAGGATACAGACTGCTATAACAGAGTCCATGACTAGATCAAGAAAACTCCTGAGAAGTGTGACTCCTGATAGGGAAGAGGATGACTGTCTCTTATTTAAAAAAAATAAAAAATCTCAACAGGCATGCTACTGACACTTCAATAGTTGGCGTATGTACGCGGGCTATTCAAGGGCAGTGCACATGTGCATGTATGCACGCGTGAAGGCCCACTGCAGGCCACATACATCTCTATAACTCCTAAAAAAAAATGAAAATCAATAGTCCAACACAGACAGGGAGTACTGGTATGGAAGACCAGAAGCCCTTAAAGACACAGAAGCTTAAGATGTTGATTAAGGTTGGTTGTCATTGATGTCAACCCTTGAAGAAAGACTTGTAGCACAAAGTTTTGGGTAATGGACCCAATATTGTTTGATGTAAATACGAATCATTATTTTTTTGTCATGGTTGATAAGAAGTAAATATGGATGAACTCCAAAGTGGTCCCCTTATGGTGAAATCCCTCACGGGAAGACG
>JZKD02S1775865.1:492776-517419 GCA_000966675.3 Picea glauca | reverse complement strand
TTTCCCTGTAGGGGTTTTACCACGTGAAAACATCGATGTGTTGATCTTTGATCTGGTTATGTGAGTGGTTACTGAAGGTGTTCGTCCTCTGTTGGAATACCTGTGTTGTCGAACAGTTTCCATCAAATATGGAGATTCAAAAGTGGATAGAAGAATAAGAGAAGGACTTCATTGAAGCTCAGAATAAGAACCCTAATCTTATCATAGAGGATTGGTTGGGAAGGTATATCTTTATTGATATACATGATATTTTCTTTGGATGAATTCATACAGAGCTATACGAGTGGCTAGCCAGATTAGTAGATACCAAGTTTGAGATCAGACTCAGACCGCCTGTGGTTTGGACGTCGACGTTAATCAAGAAGGTCAAGAGAGTTTATAATGTCATGTCAAGAGCAATATATCACTAGTTTGATAGTACCATTGGAGGGTAGATCACTAAGTTTGTTATTGATAGAGTAGAATCATATAGCCAAGAAAAGAGATATTTCTTTAAGGGATTGAGAGGAAAATTTTTACACTTCTTGAAGTTGAAGATCAAGATGCTATTACATGAGAACAACATATTGAAGATATAGTAGTGGGTCATATTGAAAAATATAATGTTCAAGAATTTAGACAGCGACAACGACATAGAGGTCGGACACACTCGCAGTGGGAGAACTTTAAGAGAAGTTCCTTTGGTGGACTTGTTTGAGTAGAATTATGAACCACTAACACAGGAGGAAGGGTTCTACAGTGGAGAAGAAGAAGAGCTACTGAATGAGGAACATTCCGAGTCCACTAGGGCAGAAGAAGGGAAGACTAAAGAACCTCACCAAGAAGAGTCAGAAACTTCAGGGTATGCGCAGACTGTTGAAGTAAGTACTGTTACACCTCCTATTGTTTTAACACCATTAAGTAACCATAGTAACCTAAGTTATCAAAACACTCAAAGAATTGGTACAAGTGGTTCAGTGCATACTCAGTCAGGAACCCTAGGAAGATCTATGGCAGATGAGATGAGGTTACCCACCTTTAGGGGAGATGGATATGAAGATCTTGATCAACATTGGTTCTTATGCGAAGATGTGTGGAGTCTTAAGGATGTCACCAATGAAGCTATTAGGAGAGATCATTTTAGTACTACCCTAATAGACCATGCACTGAGCTGGTACATGAAGTTCGTCCAAGGATTTATCTAGCCAAAACCACTGAACGAGATCAAGACTGCGTTGATTGTATAATTCAAGAAACCCAAGTCAGAGTCACAGTGCATCATAGAGTTGAAAGAAATAAAGTAGAAAGTAGTTGAACCTGTTTGGGAGTTTGATCAAAGATTTAAGACCCTGATGGGTCATTTGATTTTTTAGATTTCAGACGAAAAAAATAAAGAATGGTTCATTGTTTCCCTCTTACCACACATCAAAGTCCCTCTGATGCAACAAAAGATCACTTCTCAAGCTGAGGCACTGGAGATATCCATGAAACTAGAATCATCCCCTATGGGAGTGTCCAGATCAGGTATGAGTCAAATTTTGAGTCATCTAACTAGCTTATCACTGCAGGTCAAAGACATGAAAAAGGATAAGGGAAAAGATAAAAGAGAATATATTTGGTGTATCATATGCAAATAAGAAGGTCATGATGAGGAGCACTGTCCCTTATTTCATGAGTACTTGGCTTCATGAGCCCCGAGCCCTTTGAAACAGATTACTCTACCTTGGTACGAGGTATGTAGAAATAGACATCACCCTGGAGAATACTATTACATGAAAAAACATGTCTAGACACCTACCAACCTTTACTACAAATTTTGTATATCTGTGGGGTATGATGAGAAATATTGTAGGGATTATGACCTCTTTCATGAAAGATCAAGAGACACATATAAAATTCAAGGTGAAGTACAACAAGAAGGAAATACTACGTAGTTTAACTCCCCAGGAAGATGAAACTTCAATCCTCGAGGGGGATTAAGAGGAAGAGGATGAGGAGGAGGCATGGGCTGAGGTCGAGGATAGATCATTTTTTATAACTATGCACAACTAGGTCACTTGGAAAGGGACTATTAGAACCCTTGTACCACTTACAGTTACTGCAACTCATTTGAACATGTCATAGAAGATTGTCCTGTGCTATTAGAAAAACTTCAGGAAAGACGAGGAGGGAAATAACACGTAAAACTAATTTCAACAGAACCTCACAGAGTGGATCCTAGATTCATTGTTATCACTAGAGGAGGTGCTGCTATAGGAGAAGACATGGTGACTCCAGGGAAGATTACAGAAGAATCAGGAGTTAGAAGAGCTGTGAAGAAGACACATGAGTTCGATCCAAAGAAAGAGAAGCAGACATTTGAAGAGGCAAGAAAAGAGTTTGGAAAAGATCAGGCTTCTTCATCAAAAGCAAAAACAGAAGTGAGAGAATGTGGAATGCCCCTGGCCTTTGATCGATTTTATTTTCTCGGAGAAGGAAAAGAGGTAGGCACTCTTATGGCATTCTTATGTACTTGCATTAATTTGATTAAGGATGAAAAAGCCATACAAGAATTACAAAATTTGATCAGACAGTATGAGATAGGAAGGGTATACCCTCTACTGAATAAAGCAGTGCATCAACTATCCAAAAAGAGAAGGACAAATAAGGAACTGCACCTTAATTCTCAAGTTGGAGATTATGATATAGATTATGTGGTCCTCGAATTAGGGTCGGAGGTCAATGTTATGACAAAGAAGACCTGGGCATTGATGGGAAAACCTAAGTTGATCTATTTCCCTATCAATATTAAGATGGCTAATCAACAGGCAGTAAGCCCCTTTGGTAGGCTGAAGCATGTTCCCGTGGACATCAATGGTGTAAGAACATTCATGGACTTCGAGGTTATTGAGATAGTTGATGATAGCTACCCTTATCTTGAGTTGTTAGGAATTGATTAGGATTTCAACAATTCCACTGTTGTTGACTTAAAGAAAAGAAGAATTACATTTGAAGGTGATGGCCTTAGGGTCATTGTACCTATGGATCTCGATGGAGGTCGAAGATATACATAACCCATAAGAGAAGAAGACCGTGCATATGATCTAGAGAATATATATAAATTAACAACAAGACAACAAGGCTACATTAGTCCTACAATAGATGGGAGTTTGAGCTGGTGAAGTGACAGGGCATTCTCATTGGACTCAAAAGAAGAACTAGATAACTAGCAAAACAAAATTTATGAATTTTCTGCACAGAGATGTGCCAGATTGACCAAGGAAGTTCATTGGATTGGCATAGAAGTAAGTAAATTGCCCACATTTGATGGTTTAAATCACATAGAAACATTCTTACTAGAATTTGAATAAGTTTTACTAGTACAACAGAGATTGTTGGCATTGGATGAGGCTTTGAAAGCTAATCCATCAAGATGGTGGGGGACACATAAAAAGAACATCATGGACTGGATACGATGTCACACTTTGATGACAACGTGATTTTTAGACAACATTGAAGGATGAAAACTTAGATACACAGGTCAAAGTTGTTCGAAGGACCATGTGCGAGGTTGTGAGGAGGCTTGGAGAAACATTCCTCAAGAACAATGGGTGCATAAATTCATCAATACTCTAGACACAACACCTATCAATTGGTATCTTCAAGCATAACCGTGCCTTATCACTTCAGATTGGTACAGTATGACTCGAAACTTTGTAGCTGCATTTTCATTTGAAATCAAGTACCCGTCAGTGGATCAAGCTCTACAAGTTGTTAGACAAAAGGTATTTGAGGAGGCACTTAGCATCCCTGAGGATCAAGAAGAGGATGAATGGACTGCACCTTTTCAAAAACTGCAAGGATGTTACAATATCAATGTCGATGAAGACGATGATCCTAGGAATGTGAACATCGCAGAAATAGAAGGACAGAGAGACGTAGAAGGACCAAGAGTCGAACTACCTTTCATTGGACAACCGATCAAAATCAAGAAAGTTAATATTGGAATAGAGCAAGCACCTAAGCTTTCTAATGTTGGGGATTACTGGAATGATGTCACCATTGATAAGATCACAGAATTACTACATGAATATCGAGAATTGTTCCCAACCAAGTTCACTGATATGAAGGGAATGAAAGGGCCCATGGGAGAGATGAATATCCCCTTGAAACCAGATGCAAGACCAATCAAGAAGAGACCCTACAGATTGAATCCCAAATATAAGGAGAAAGTGAAGATTGAATTAGACAGAATGATGGAAGTAGGAATCATAGAACCTGTTGAAGAGTCAGAGTGGATTAGTCCTATGGTGGTACAAGATAATAAGATAGGAGAGATAATGAATTGTGTAGACCTCAGGAAGCTAAATGATTACTGTTTGCATGACCCATTCCCTACACCGTTTATAGACAAAGTGTTAGATAATGTAGGAGGACATGAGGTATATTCATTTACAGATGAATTTTCAGGTTATCACCAGATCAGGATTGCCAAGGAAGATCACCATAAGACCACATTTGCAACAGAATGGGGTTCCTACCAGTATACAGTGATGCCTTTCGGATTGAAGAATGCACCAACCATCTTTTCCAAGATGGTGGTTGAAGCATTCGAGAAGTTTTTACATACATTTTTGGAAGCCTATTTTGATGATTGGATTGTTTTTAGCTTATTACAAAATCATATTGAATGTTTAAGACTAATGTTGGATAAGTGCAGGCAATGCCAGATTTCCCTGAATCTAAAGAAGTGCATATTATTTTCACTCTTTTGACTGTTGTTGGGCCATATTGTGTGTAATAAGGGGTTGCTAGTAGATCCATCCAAGATTTCCATTATTGTTGATCTACCCCCTTGTACTTTAGTTAGATAGTTGCACATTGCGTTGGGACATATTGGATACTACATGAATTTCATTAAGGGCTATGCACAAATTAAAAAACCTATGGAGAATCTTCTAAAGAAATATTGTCATTTTTAATGGACAGAAGAATATTAATAGAGCTTCGACACACTGAAACAAAAAATGGTTATTGCGCCTATTCTGGTTTTCCCATATTGGACCAAGGAATTTCATGTGCATGTCGATGCATCTTCTATTTCACTAGGAGCAGTGTTAGAACAACCAGGAGTAGGAGATATTAACCACCCGTTAGCCTTTTCTAGCAGGAAGCTCTCAACAGCTGAGATAAATTACACCACCACTGAGAGAGAAGGTTTGTCCATGGTGTACGCACTGCAGAAGTTTCGTCACTACTTGTTGGGAGGCCACTTTAAAATGTTCATTGATCACTCCATGTTGAAATACCTAGTCAACAAGCCAGTGTTGGGGGGAAGAATATGCCGATGGCTACTGCTATTCCAAGAATATGATTTTGAGATTGTGATCAAGCCAGGGAGAATGAACAAAGGACCTAATCGTTTGTCTAGGTTAGAGAATGGAGAGGAACCTACTAGTCTGGAGGATACATCACTAGATGCACAGTTGTTGGCCATTAGAAATATTGATGATCACTTCACCGAGATAGTCCAATTCCTGTCAATAGGAATGGCACCTAGTGAATATATAATCATCTAGAAGAAACAACTGGTAGTGCGTGCTTTAGATTTTTCACTTTTAGCCAGACAACTATACAAGATGGGACCTGATGAGATATTGAGGAGATGCGTTATGGAGGTAGAAAGACCACTGATTTTAGCAGAAGCACATGAAGGCATCGCAGGAGGACACTACGTAGGGAAAGAAACAACGTAGAAGGTTCTTAGAGCTGGCCTTTGGTGGGATACTTTACATAAAGATGCCAAGGAATACTATAAATCCTACGATGTATGCCAAAGAGTTGGGAATCCTTCCCGAAGAGATGATATTCCTTTAGCACTACAACTGACTTTGCAGGCATTTGAGAAATGGGCAATTGATTTTGCGGGACCTATAAAACCACTAGGGAAGCACACAGGAACTAGATACATCATCACTGTGACAAAGTATTTGACAAGATGGGTAGAAACAAGAGAAATTAAGGATTGTAGTGCAACCACAACTGAACGATTTATATTTGAGGATATCATAACCAAGTTTTGAAGCCCAAAGACCTTGATGAGTGATCAAGGAACACATTTTTATTAATAATACTATTGAAGCCTTGACTCAGGAATTTGAAGTTAATCACTAGAAGAGCACCCCTTACCACCCATAGGCGAATGGTACAGTCAAATCCTTCAACAAAATCTTGGAGACAATGTTGATGAAGATTTGCAGTGTGAACAAGGATGACTGGGATTTGAGAGTACCAGTAGTACTATGGGCCTATAGAACTACTTGCAAGAAGCTAACAATGCATACTCCCTTTAAGTTGGTGTATGGCCTAGAAGCAGTTGTCCCTATGGAATATTTGGTTCCTAGTCTCAGAATTGCAGCATTCATATATATGGATGACACTGGCATTGTTCAAGAGAGGCTTACACAATTAGTAGAACTAGAAGAAGATCGATTTTTTGTAGGATTCCATCAGCAGGTACAAAAGGAACGAGAAAAGGCCTATCATGATAGACACATCAAGAAGAAATCCTTCAAGAAAGGATATCTGGTATTGGTATATGACAACAAGTTCATGAAGCATTCAGGGAAGTTTAGGACACATTGTCTTGGGCCATATGAGTTTTCTTACATTACAGAAGGAGGAGCTACGCAGTTGAAAACTTTGAATTGAGAATGGAAGGAAGGTTTGGTGAATGGGAGTCAGTTGAAATTGTACTATGACAACCAACTACCTTGCAACTCTTAGTAAAAGCATGAGAAGAAGGGTCTAGGTACCAGGTGCAGTTGAAACTGGGTACGAGACACAGAAAAGTCAATCTACACAAGGAAAGAAGGGTGTGACGGAGCAGAAAGCACAAGCTGCCCCGCGCAGTCCGAAGATGAAGAAAAACAGAAGGTTCAGACCTGAAGTGCCTCAGGACTAGTCACATGTGATTCTTTGGGGCATTTTGACCCTTGTTTAGGGAAGGTTGTGAATATTAAGGAAATAAGCGCTAAGTGTGAACTATGCGAAAGACAAGGTGACTGAGATTGGGTCGAAGTGACCAAAAGAGAAGAAAAGACAGAGCGAATTAAGAGAAAGCAAGCCATTGGATGGGGAGAGAGAGGAAGACATATCAACAAGAAATATGGATCGTGGATGACTCAGAAAGAGGAAAAATCCACCAATATATTCTTGGGAGCACTTCACAAGAAAGAAGGAAAGATAGGCCGCTGAAGCCTTGAAAACGCAGGTCAAGTTGACCTAGGGTTTTAGACACCTAGGGTTTTGACACCTAGGTTTCGGCCTAAGGTTGTCAGTGAGCTATTGTGATGTATAAATAAATGTCTAGAGGATCTGGGATTGGGTTTTTGTTGATTGATTCAACATTCATGCATTTTATGAGTGATTATTGTTGTTGTGAGAGAGAAGTGTTGTGAGAGAGAGAGAATTCTTGTATTGTAAGATATTTAGTTGGGTGTGAAGATCAACCTTGTAGCTGGGTGTGTAGGGAGGGGAGAGAGGAGAAGAGAAAGAGAGAGAGATATCTACAAGTTAAGTGTAGATAGAACTGTATTCTTTCATCTAATATATTATAAGTGTAGTTCTGTGGACGTAGCCCTAGGAAGAGGGCAAACCACGTATATCTTGTTGTTGTGTGTGATTGATGTTGTGTTGTTTTATTCTCTGATATAATGTTAAATGAATTATAGTGTTAGATTTGAGATATACTGTGTGAAGTAAGCTTAATAAAGATAAAGAATATCTAGATCTGTGTGAGAATGTTGCCTTGGATCCACTTTGCATTTCCTTTAGTTGTAGACACATGTGTCCTGCAACCCCCTATTTCTACTTCGGGTGAGATTGCATCTGGTCTGCAAGTGTTTCCTAAAGGGCCAGTAGTTAGGTCTTGTTGGTGCGATGTTAGAGTTGAACCCTGGATCTGCCCCTGTGCCAACAAGGATATGATTAGCTTGGACCTCCATAGGGATAAAATCCCACTAGATGGATGTTGAGACCCAATCCAGGGGCAGAGGGATACCGAAGGCTTGCACCAGAGAAAAGGGAGGAAGTTCCACTAGAGGCACTTTGGAAGGCATGGACCTAGGGGGTCTTTCCCTCCAAGCATGATGTTTTCCCTTGAAGGCCCTTGACATCATCATTCAGAGCCTTGAAGTCATCCAGTTGGGGTAATCAACATGAGGATGGCTTTGGTTGGCACGTGTGACAGTTTCTGAGGGGTTTTGATCCCCAATGTTTCACTTTGGAGGCATAACGTTCCAAGAGGGAGGCCAATGTCACCCTAGGAGGGGCATGATATCATCATAAAAATATGAATTTAGGGTTTCATTTGTCAATGTTATGTAAAATTGGATTTTTCATGTAAACTGGCCATGTCGGCCTTTTTTGACCTAAAATGTAATTAAAGGTCATTTGTATTGTATAAATAAGAGATCAAACTCTCATTTTTATTCATCATATTTCACTCACACAAGTGTGAGGTCTGAAATTTGACCTCTTTTAAGGCTTACTGGATGAACTAAGTGGTGCACAACTCTTGGAGGGAGATTTTATTGGTGAATTTTTGCATTTTCATGGTGGAAAGTCTTCAACTAGGGCTTGTGACTAGATTATTCTTGGTGAATGTAAGTAGGAATATGCAATCCTTATTTATTTGAATGGTTATGGTATCTTTTACTTTTCATTTATAAGATCATGAAATTACTAGTGTGAAACCCTAGGAGAAAAGCACATGTTATTGTCCTTCTCTTAATAGCTTTCCACCTACTTGATTTTGCTAGAGGACACCTACTTTGAGGCATATACTAGAGCCCTACCTTAGTATCACTCTAGTACTATTGCTTCATTAAGATTTCATTTTCTTTCAAGCTTGACCTAAAGAAGAAGGAAAATCACTAGGGCCTAGGGTTACCTACTTCATAGTAGCTTTTTCCTTCTAGGGTTTTGGATAATTGAGGCCTTAGGTTACTAATACCTAAAACATCCTCCCTCTTGTCTTTAGCTCACCCATTATCATTTTTTTTCCATAAGAATTTATGCTGCAAAAGTGACTCTGTTTACCCTAAAGCACTAGTTCATACCTTACAATTGATTGATTGATGAAAACAACCTTTAAACCATCTACTTCAATGTCTTTACTAACTACTTCTAACCTTAGATTAGACTAACTTACTTACTATCTTGTTGTTTTTGAAAATTATAGCTACAACCATCTATGAAAATAGTAAAAACATCTTAAAAGAAATTGTTAAAGATGATTTTACATTTCCTTCATTGCTTTTGACAAATACTAGCATATTGCCAATGTTAGGTTATCATTTTTGGGCAATATTGAATCTTTATTAAGGCATAATTGTGAAGCTATTACTGTATACACATTGTTGTTATAAATATTTATGTTGCTTCATATTTTATATCATCTTATGCTTCTTATTCAAAGCCCATGGTTTTATGAGGCACTAACATCAATTGGTACTTGCAAATAGTTTTTTTCTTGTTGTCTTGTTCTGGGCAGGTACACTTAAGCAAATCTTTACTTCATATTATTAAAACCATTGGGACTTTCTGATCAAAGTGACTTATGATAGGGGATGAACATTTTGATACTCTTACCTTAGCCTTCTAAAACCCCAGGTCACCAGGGATGTCTCCTCTGGGGTGCTACCCCAAAATAGAAAGAGGTGTCTTGTTTAGGTGACAGTGATAAGAAAACCTCATTTTACTCCAATTTATTGTTCACTTGGATTTGGATTTTGGGAAAGTACAAATTGCGTGATAACATTATGGACACTATGAATTTGTGGTGGTGCCTTTTGGGTTGACAAATGCACCGACTACATTTATGTTTCTAGTGAATGGGGTGTTTAGATATTTCCTGGACAAGTTTTTCATTGTATTCTTGGATGACATTCTTATCTATTCCAAGATAGAGGAGGAGAATAAAAATCATTTGAGGATGGTGCTACAAGTGTGGAGAGAGCACCAATTGTATGTCAAATTGAGTAAATACACTTTCTATAAAAAACAGATCCATTATTTGGGTCACATTGTTTTAGAAGAGGGCATAGCAGCGGATCCAAAAAAGATTGAAGCAATCAAGAGTTCATCGACGCCAACAAATATTTGAGAGGTTATATCATTTATGGGTCTAGTTGGTTACTATAGGAAATTCATTGTGGGATTCTCCAAAATCACACACCCAATAACATCTTTGCAAAAGGAGTAAAGTTTGAATGAAGTGCTAAATGTGAAGAAAATTTCCAATGCTTAAAGGGTTTGTTAACTAGTGCACCTATTTTAAAAGTTGCAGATCTAGACGAGGATTTTGTTGTGTGCATAGATTCATGCAAGGAACGGCTCGATGGAGTTCTTATGTAAAATGAACATGTAATTTTTTATGAGTCCATAAAATTGAAGGAGCACGAGATAAATTATGCCACACATGAATTAGAGTTAGCAGCCATAGTACATGCCTTAAGAATTTGGAGACATTACCTTATGGGAAGAACATTTAAATTAAGGACAAACCATCGTGGTCTGAAATATTTTTTTTAATAGCCATCACTAAATGCTAGAAAAACTAGATGGATGGAATTTCTTAGCGAATACAACTTCGATATCAAACACATAAAATAAAAATAGAACAAGGTGGTTGATGAACTTAGCAGAAGGGTGCATAAAATTCATGCTATAGTCATTAGTATGTACAAAACATATTTGAAAGATAGAATTCTAGAAGTTGTAACAAATCAATATTATGCACAAGTTAAAGAAAAAATACAACAGAAATGGTATACAACAAAAATATAAGGATTACCAGTTGGAAGATGATGTAATCCTCTTATTTTGGTATATATTTTATGTTTATAATTCTCGGGAATTAAGAAATTCAGTTCTAAAGGAGATTCATAATGTACCATACACTGGACATTTAGGATATCAAAAAGCTATTACAGTTGTAAGAGGCCAATATTTTTTGGCTTGGTATGAAGAAAGATATCACTAATTATTTGGCCAGATGCATGGAGTGTTAAAAGGTAAAGGTTGAACACAGGCATCCAACAAGATTGGTGCAACCATTTCCCATTCCTGAATGGAAATGAGAAGTTTTTACTATAGATTTTATTACCAAATTTCGTAGGACAACAAAGCAACATGATTCCATCATTGTAGTGGTGGAAAAGCTTACAAAGAATGCACATTTCATTCTAGTGAAAGTAACTCATAAGACAACCAACATTGCATAAATTTATATCAGAGAAATGTCTAGGCTACATGTTAGGGACCTAGCCCCTCACTTAGGTAGAATAATATATTCCGATGTAATAAAGGTCAATATTAATAAAGCCTAACAATAAGGAAGAATAAGTTGAATGTAAGAAGACCTAATAGAAGCTTTCGCTTCTAAAAGGATCTTCCTTTAGATGGTTTTTGATAGACATATTTAGTATAAATAGGAGTCGAGGGTATGCGAAATTTTGTCTTGGATATTATTGTAATAGAGCTCTACTCTGCCAGAGGTTTCCCCCTCAAAGAGGCAAGTGAACATTGTTCTCAGTAATCAAAGTGCTCTTTCTGGTGTTATTCTAGTATCATTTTGGTATTATTGTGGTGTTGTTCTAGTTATATTGTTGTTCATTTTCCATTTCTAGCATTTTTATTTATGTTCTGCATAATTTTTATATCTGGAATATTATAAGTGGTATCAGAGCACTTTCCTCTGTAGAAATTTGTGGGTTAATTTTTTTCCCAAGGTAGAGACATATTCTAACGTCTTTAAGCTACAGAGATCTGTCATTACCTGCATAAACCCGAGGTCAAGGATTCATACATGCAAGAAATACAAGTGGTACTTAAGCACACATCTGTTGGCCACCCTTGTAACCCCCATTGGTACCCCTTCGAGTGGTAGTGCATCAGAAAACACCTGTATACGGATCGACCTAGATTTCTTGAAGCCCTCTTTAGATAAACCGATTGGCTACCTGAGTGCTATAGTGCCACCAAGAACAACACGCGGGAAGATACTCTCTAGTACCTGGGTAGTCGGGTAGTATGGCTAAGGGCATGGTCTAGCCTCCTTAGTCGGTTCCTTGAGATATTGGGACAAGTACTACTATTGGAACCCACATGTATATCAGAGAGATATATCACAGGGAAAACCCTTGTCTGCAGAACCCTTGAATACCTAACCCTTGGGGATGGAAACAAAAATTAAAACAAACAAGATCTATTGTTGCGCAACTATGTTCGAGTTACCAAATCACTACAAATTTCTTCCTAGTTAAGAATTTGGGCATTTCATCACTGCAGTATTCTTCAGACCGGAGTATAACTCCGTAGGTGTAAAAAAAAAAAATTCTGGATTTTGTTGCACCATTATTTGAGATCTATTCTGTTATCACTCAGAAATGACTGGGGTAGCATGCAAGTAAATCTTGAGGTAACCTCGAACCACTTTGGATTGGAAACTGCCCTTTCCAACCCGAGAGGGATCACTCAAATAATGTGAAATATGATGTTCAATAAGCTCAAACAGTGGGAAAATATAGAAGTATCAAAAAGGTTTTGGGTTTTAGGTTTTGTGGGTTGGACAGGGAGAATTGTCCATTGGGCATGGAGTCAAATGATCAGGAAAATAATACAAGAGTTCAGCAATGGGTATCAAGGGAATAGATTCAAGGTAGAGGTTCCTTACAGAGAAAGATATTTATAAAGGTATGATAAAAGAATAGAGAGAAACAAATACTTTATGCAAAGAGCACTTATCAACGAGTGAATTCTTAACATAAAATAGAAGAAAATGAATGCAAGGGACTGCGGGACAGAGCATCTAAAAAAGGGATGAATTATGGACCTACACTTCAGTGCACAAAGGTAACTTATAACCATCCATGTAAAAAGAGAATCTAATAAAGGATCAGTTCTATTAGCATAACATGGTTACAACTTAAGAAGAAAATGGTGAAATGATATGAAAACTAAGAAATGAGACACAAACATCACATGAATCTCTGCAATCTCAATAACAAAAACCTCTGCAACTTGTATTAAAATGAAAATGAAAGTTCCAGCCACGAGATCCTACTCTGGTGCCTCCCCCCACCACTTTTGTCCTTTAAAAATCATTAGCTATATAGATCATTCCTTGAACAAACTTCTTCTATTTTCTCAGGATACAAATCTAATATTCATACTAAAATAAGAATATATGGTAGAAAAACTAGCAAAAATTTCCCAAAATCTCGAGCAAATGAAGTTTAAATTTCTAATTTGTTTTGAATCTGGAAACATCTGTCACTTTCATTATTGAAATAAGGATAAGGCTACCAGCAGTTCCATGATATTATCCTCGAACTGTTGAGGGATGCTTAACTGATGCGTAAAAGGCAGGGATACTCTGCCACTTGTTGCCTGGAACACTATCTCCTGTAAATGATCTTTTTGTAGTGCATGAAAATTTTGTAGCGCACCTCTTAATTTTGCAGCGCACTGGTGTTTTTGGCCCTTCCTCATGGGCTTCTACTATGAATTTGTCAATTTCTTCCTGCATTCTTTCTGCAACCTCTTGATGTCTTTTAGGAAACATATGAGCAATCTTACACATGTCTAGTTGGTGATCATCACTAGATAAATGCATCGATGTAGATTTAGAAAACCTAGCAGAATCCTGATGTCCAGCAAAGGATTTCGAAGCAGCGGAACAACGAGAAAAATTTGTTGATTGAAATCAAGAATATGGAGAATAAACTAATGGAATAAGAATCTCAGTGTCTAGGAAGAAGAAATATTCAGATTCTGAAGCAGGAGGCATAAACTCAAATTCCTCTCTGAAAGAGTTGTCTAGATGTGCTTTTACCACAGAGCCAAATTCAGAAGGCTTTGGTCACAGTGTTGTCTACTCATCATTTTGGCCAATGTCTGCCATTTTTTCTACACAAGTTTCCAAGTCTTCAAATGCCGAACCTAGTAAAACATAATGTTTGTGGAATTTAAACCTTTGAATAGTTGAGGTAGAATTATTTCCACTCCGTTGCACAACCTTCATGGAAGGGTGCAAAAAAATAAACAAATCCATTTGCTCTAGATCCCTGTCAAACAAGAAGAAATGCCTTGGCAACTATTCAACGTTATTTGGAAAGTGTATTTTCAATCTCGTGACCAAAAATATGACAATTTTTGTACACTGAAATGGAAAACGCCAAAAACAAAAACTTTGTAATGTTTAGATACTGAAATCGACACGTGAGTTGATTTATGGCTTGATTTCATGGGATTGGCTTTGTGTTTTTATTTGTTTGACTCGTGGCTTGACTCGTGACATGGATTTGTGCTTTGGCATGTGGACTCGGCTTGAGTTTAATGTATTTGATATGCAAACTTGGGGTTTGGCCCCTACACCAATACTGAGCACATCTTACATAGAGGAGAATGGGAGTAGGAGAACGATGGATACCATCATGATTAATGGAACATATGATAGTTTGTGCTTCTGAAATATAACATCATCTACCAATGTCTGTCAAGAAACTATGTTTGCATGCACTGAGTTGCCAATTCCCTAATCACCAAAATTCATGCAACTGAATATGACAAGTATCCTTGAAAGCTAGCATTTGTGACATGTGTTGTTTATACTTGTGTGTTGTGACTGCAGTTCATATGAGACTTGGAGCATTGGAGTGGGAGTTGGCCTTCATGCTTAAATTGGAGTGTTGACATGTGAATTGACTCATAACTTGGCTAGGTTTGCCTCATGACTTAGCATGAGAATGGGGCATGTGGATTTTATAAATCTAGACTTAGGATAATGCAAAATATTTATGCATAGAACTTTAGGTTTAGAGTAGGTTTAAGCCACTTTAAAGCACACTCCTCCTTGATAAAAAATCAATGAAAAACTAGAAATATATACAAATTAAATATCTTCGGAAACATTTTTATATTGCAGGTCAAGACGGCGAAACCAAAGGATTTCTAGGCAAAAGTGATCAACAGGAGCATGATGAAAAATCTAGAGGTTAAGATATTGGCCAAAAGACTGAAGAAAATGATAAATCAAGTAGAGAGTGGTGGAAATACTCTCAAAAATACCATTTCATTTTGATCGCTAACATCTGGCTCTAACTGGGATGGGGACCTCCCTGCGAGTCTCCAAGAACATAGTAGTTCTAGTTGCCTTGTCCATTGGTCTATGGAGTTAACAATCAACCATTCTCTAAAAAATTATCAAGGCCTTCCTTTATTCACACAAACTGACTGTTATTTATGCAAACTGAAGAAAGAGAAATGCTTGGGCAGCAAGCTTATTTCCTACACTACTCTACTCTAACGCGATCTGCAATTGGTTAGGTAAAATATGATTTCCATAACAACCATCCAAGAAATTTCAATACTGAAATAATCTCATCCATATCACCTATCAATAAATGATGTCTGAAATATAGTAGTAGTGATAAAAACTCGTTCAAGAAACCATACCCACTAGGAAACATTTGCGAGCTAAGGAAATCAAAATTTTTGGGGTTCTCTGAAAGGTATGATTCCATGAAGGCTACCACTGGGTCTTTGAAACCGAGATCATAAACATGCTGATCCATGGAGCACACCTTCTCAAACATGACTACTTCCCTGCTGAAAAACTGATGACCTTCTTGTTCCCTTATGATCATATCATCAATCATTACAACTTCCTCTTTAAAATAGTTCTCACAAGAGGATGAAAAAACAAGGTTTACATCATATGGATTTTGATCAATTAGAAACATATAGTTGTCAATGTAGTCATCAAATATTTCATTTTCAACATTATTTGAAAACTTCTTCTGAATTTGACATGCATACATGTTCATTGAAACATCTACAATCATTGAAGAATCTAATTCATAATTTGACATATACTTACATCCTTGTTGTTGTCCTAGATTTGATTCACGCTCACTGTTTTCTTGCTGAAAATATGAAATGTACTGACAGTTCCCTTGTTCATGTGCATGCATATTTTCAAAGTCAACCCGCTCTTGGATCCTTCTGGAAATACAAATGTTCTCCTCAACTCCTTGAGCATCTTCAAACAACTATCTTAGGGATGAAGACCTCCTTTCTAATAGGAGAAGGGAAATTTATGAATAAATATCCACAACATAATATATCATGGAAACTATCTTTGTAGGCCGGATCTCCAAAGGCATGTCATGATAAATTCTATAGAATCTTCTATTAAAAACAAACAAAGCTTCGTCCTCCTCTCTCCTCAAAGCATAAAAATCAGCAAGGTATGAATCTAATGATTTGTTTTCACCCCAATACTTCAAAAAAGAATTAGATAACTTAGTCCAAGATCTAATGGAATCATCTCTCAGACCCTTAAACCAAAAAACAACATCTCTGAACAAAGACTTACAGAACAATCTCATGATCACATCTTCATGAACAATCTCAAACCCATCAACAAATTTTTCAAAGGATTCCAAGTGCCTCTCAGTTGAAACTTGATTCTCTCCAAAAAACAATATTCTCTTTCATGGAAGTATCATCATGCTTCTACAATCACTAGCTATGTTTCCATAGTTATGACATTTGTAACACTCAATGTTACATGCAACCACATAGGCACTTCTTTCTTGAACATTTATTTTATAATCCCTGCAATCTGCAACCTTATGTCCAAAGTTAGTATAATAAAAATAATGACCATAAAATAAATTTGCATACCTGGGAGTGAATGATCTTCTTTGTGGCGTAGTCCTTCTGAATTTTTGTCTTGATTGATCATGATCATGATTGAAGCTTCTTTGTGTCTTGAACATGGATGGTCCCCTTGAAGATGTATATTTAATAGTTTTCTTAGATTCTGGTTGACCATGATTCCTTCCTTTGAGTACTTCTACATAACACTTTCTATTTTCTTCATTCTTCTTTTCTAGTGACCTAGAGTGCTTCTCTTCATTCTCTATAGTTGATGTGGATGTTTATGTCTCTTCAACATTCATGTTCATCTTGGCGATTTTACTTCTCAATGTGACAACCTTTTCTTTAAGCTTCTCAACCTCTTCTTCTTTCTTCATTATCTGAGACTTCATGACTTCTTATGTTCTTTTCGCTTCTTCAAGCTTAATTTTTAATGTGATTATTTATTCTTCAAGTCCTTTCTCTTCTTGACCAAACTCTACCTCAAGCTGGTTTAGATCATTAGTTCTTTCCTTAACATGATCTGTCAATATCTTCTCTCTCATTTCTGCTTCTTCCTTCTGTGCTGCTATGTTGGTTTCCAAACATTGCTTTTGATATTCAAGATTTTCCTCGATCTTTCTGGATTCTTCTAGCTGAGTTCTTAAGTTCGTGATGACCTGTTGGGATTCTTAAAAAATGTGAACACTTTCCTTTTGTTTCGTCAATTCTTTCTTGAGTGAATTGTTTTCTTCTCTTAGTTCATCTAAAGCACTAATCAATTCTTCTTCACAATTGTCTTCCTTTTCAATTATTTTTCCTGTCTCATTTCGTTCATGGCATTCTATTTCAATATGTCCACGTTTTTCACAATTAACACAAAACCACATACCTCTAGTGATTATATACTCTTCGTCTTCTGAATCTTCTTGACATGGTGAACATAATTCTTCTTGATTTGTATCTTCATATTCTTTGATATTTTCTGGATCTGTGATGGGTGAAGAATATATGTCATGTAACTTATCCCAAAGTTCTTTTGTTGATTAAAATTTACCAATATTTTCTCTTATCAGATTAGGTAATCCTTCCCAAATGAAATCCATTGTTATTTTGTTATTCTTCCTCAATTTCTTCTTGGATGCAGTGTTTTCCCTTTTTGAACTATCATATCTTGTAACAACTGATAGCCAAATATAATGTCCCTGTGCATGTAAAAATACTTTCATCCTTATGCTCCACATCTCATACTTAAAACCATTCTGACCATTAAAAATTTGTACTCCATTCTCAGAATAATCCATGATCTCCTTCCAATGGTTAAACTGTTTCTTTAAGGAACCGTCTCTGATACCAATTGTTGGATTACTGATAGGGGGGGGTGAATCAATAATAATGAAATTTAATCCTTTTTTAACCATATAATCCAAGTGTTATATCAATGAAGAATTATCATCCAATAAATTCATAGTAAATAAGCAATGAACAAATTAACAAACACACACATACACAGTACAGCAGTGTTTTACGTGGAAACCCAAATCGGGAGAAAACCACATAATGCTTTTTTTTTATATGTCTTGAAGAATTACATTCATTGGAAGCACCAACTTCCTTATTTTCTAGATGCAACTGTAAGGAGGCTCCAACCCCCTAGTTTCTCAGGCTAAAACCTGAGGGAAGCTCCAATTCCCCAATTTTTTGACTACAACAAGAAGGATGCTACAACCCCCTATGTTCTCCGGCTATAATCAAAAGGTGGCTAAAACCACCTGTCCTTGCCCCGTCCAACCACCTTGAAGTAGAAGTAGAATGATGGAACCACTATCACACTATCACTATGAGATATACCATTGTAAACCTGTACCAATAAATCTAAACCATGCATCAACCATGCATCAACTTGTACCTCAACCTGTAATCAACCTGTACCATAAACAAGTGCATCAACCATGCACCAACCTATACCAAACAACTTGTAATAAACCTGTACCATAAACAAGTGCATCCAACCATGTAACAAGTATGTACTAATCATGTGTCAACTACTCATCAACTAAGACTCATCAATATGTACCAACATCATCAACTATACATCTCATGTATGTGCCAACTCATCAACTATTTGTCTCAACCATGTACTCAACATGTACCTCAACCAAAAGCCCTCATCAATTTCATCATCCACGTCTGTTTTGTAGCTCTGTAATAGACTTGGTGTATATGATCACATTCCTACAAAACTTCCTTAACTTTAATAACAAGAGACTAGCATTTTCATAAAACTTTTCTTTAGTCTCACATGCGTAGTTTTAGATTAGTCAACAAACCTAACTTGAAGTAATCATAACTTTGTACTTGTAATGTATAAATATCTGAAACTGATACATAATGTTCTTCAGTGTGTTTGGTATAATTCCTCCAAGTGTCACTACTTGGAAGCTCTCAGAAAAGGATTTTTAGCAAAAATGGCATACCTTGCTGAATTCTGGCTTATTCTAGAGAGCGACCTTGTAGAGCATGCCCCACACTGAATATTTGTTGAAATTATATGAAAATTTTACATGGCATACCAAAGACTATACCCTAACTGACACATTTAGTTTCACTAAATTTGGATATGTTATGAAGAAGTTATGATGTTTTTACCCGAAACACTTATTTTTGACTAGTTTCAGGACTAGCCACAAACCATATTTTCCATGGAGTGTAACTCCAAAAATAAAATGATCCACAAGTTTAATTGTTTACCACATATACTTGGATATGTTTTCTCAATGGAATAGAAATTTCATGATCTGAATCATTATAGAAAAAAATTTATAGCGAAAATGGTGAGATGACTTGTAAATAACATACCTTAGAAAGAACCACCAAAATAATTTATCCTTCCTTGCATTTCAGCCTTCTTTTCTTCACTTTCCTCATAATTTCAGCTAATATATCCTTTGGTTACCTCAGACACCTATAGTTATTCAATATTCTCAAGTGTGATTAGAATGAGAGAGCCTTGCCTCTTATTTATACTCTCCAAGTAGCTTGCTTAAAAAAATCTTCTAGGTCACTTGGCCCCACTTTCCTTATTTTAGGGTTAACCCACTTATAATTTATCCATTAAATTTATTATTGAAATAATTTATTTTGTATTCACTTTTAATTATAATACAATCATTACTTCACTTTATTATTTACCTTTTAAAATCTCTTAAACCACTTTGTCTACTTTGACCTTTTGGGGCTTCTAGATGACATATGAGGGTCCTCCAACTTCGTAAGGCTATAACTCTCAAACCGTGAGGAATTATGTGACATTACACATACCACAAGAACTGGAATGACATGTAATATCCATATAGAATAGTATTATCTAAAAATATTTTATAACTCACAACGTTATCCATCAAACAAACTTGGGTCAATTACACAAACTTGGGGTCTCCAACTTCTCATGGCCATAACTCTCTAACCGTGAGGATTTATGTGACGTTCCACATACCACCGGAAATGGAATGACAAGAAATATCCATATAGGATATTTTACCTGAAAAATTCATTGTCCTTATTTTCATTATTCCACAATTAAGCATGGGTTCTCTTACTCTGCAAAGCGTCTTCCTGTGAGGGCTTTCACCATAAGGGGACCACTTTGGAGATCATCCATCTTAATTTCTTATCAACCATGACAAGAAAATAATGATTTATCTTTACATCAAACAATATTGGGTCCATTACCCAAACCTTTGTGCTCTGGGGCTTTCTTCAAGGGTTGACATCAATGACAACCAACCTTAATAAACATATACTTGTTATATGTTTATTGGTTTCTAGTTCATAATTCACCCATTATCGATGCTCTATTTTCTGTAGCTGACATTTATGTTCCTTCTTCGAGAGTTATACCAAGAGATTCGTCCTTTGTTAGATGTCTCTTGTCATAGTGGTATTTCCTCTTTTTCCAATGGCGTCTCATAGTGCTCATTTGGCTGAACACAATGCCTATTTTTCCTTTGTTCCCTCATGAATACATAGCTTGTAAGTCTTCATATGATTTCAGAAGTTGACCCAATTTCCCAATGGAACTTTTCTCTTGTTGGTCCTACCAACCCCTTTAAAACTTTCCCTATTGCAGAATCTGACTTCTATGTGTCCATTGCCAAAATATTTTTGAGCATCTTTAGTATCTATATGTAGAGAGACCTCTCTGGTTGGAAGGGTCAAAATCCAATCTAAAGTTGGTTGAAACAACTACCTATGTCATTTTTTTATCAACCAAACAAATTTACAGAGTGCTAATAGGATAAATGCTAACATAACATTCTTCTATTGTATATAAATCTTCTTCTTTACTTGCAAGGAATAATTCAATATCAACATTATTTCAATTAGAAGATTGTGGAGAGTCTTTAACTTTATTGATGGTTGAGTCTTCCTCTTCATCCTTGATAGGGATGTCTTATCCATCTTCTCTTTTGATTTGATACATATTCTTGGGAGGATGAGCAGATTCTTGACCATAGGAGTTTGCATTCTTGTCATCCTTCTGCTGCATAGTTGTTTCTTTAGAGGTATCATCACAACACTTGTCATATTCTACATCAATTTGATTAATAGGACTTGATCCTTTAATCATGTGTACTTGGTCATATCCAAGGCCAAATTTTTTCGAGAGAAATCTTTGTAGACTGAGAATTTTATCAAGGGCTTCAATCCCTTTGTTGAATTTTTCAACAGTCTTCAGTTGATCCTTTAGTTGTTTACATCTTTGTTTATATTTTCTCAGCTCATCTAAAGGACACTCAAGCTCAGCTTCAATATTGACTTCTTCTTCAATGTATGAGTATTTTTCAAAAGAATCTCCATCACTAGAATTGTTGTAGACTGAACTTTGTTTTGATTGAAATACTTCATTTGACTTTCCATCTGAGTAGAGGTCTTTTATCTTGTCCCAAAGTTCTTTTTCAGAGTTACATTCACCTATATTCTCTTTGACATCATCAAGTAATCCATCAAGAATTGTATTCATTGCCATTGAGTTACTTTTCTTGGCTTTTTTTTGAGCTGGAGTCCTTACTTTGTTTGGTGGGAAATAATCAGTGATCACTGAATTCTATACTTCAAGTCCCAATGCCTTCAGATGACTTTCCATTCATGTACTCCAAAATATGTATTCTTCTTTTCCAAGTATTGGAGTTCCATTCACAGTGTAAATATTTTGTCCATCCATGTGTTCTTAATTTGATCTTACTTTCAGTTTGTTAGACTATTCTTAAAGGAACTTCACTCGGATACCAATTGACGGAATATCCAAGAATATGGAGAGGTGGGGGGGGGGTGAATCAATATCATCTACTTTTTATTATTAATTCCTTCAATATTAAGAATACAGATTAATTATTCAATTAAGAAATATATTATGAACAAAAAAACCTTATGAACACAAGATTTTATCGTGGAACCCAACAGGGAAAACCACCAACACTTTTCTATTAACTGTAAAATTTTGTTTTTACAAGTTACATAGAAGGAAGATGTTCTTCCTTTTCGATCAACACCAACTAATCAGGATGCACCCACACCCTTGTTCACCAACACCAATTGGTAGGATGCTTCTACCCCCTTTTTATTCAACTACAACTGACAAGGAAGAATCTACTCTTCTTGTTCACCAACACCAACTGGTAGGAGGCTTCGACCCCCTATTTAGTCAGCTACAACTAACAAGGAAGCACCTAATCCCCTACAAGCTCCAACATTACCTTGCACCACCTAACCACCCTTAATTTGACAATGTAATTCAATCTCTTATGCTCTTCATTGACTTTGATTCATGCAGCCATTAACACAAGTCCCATTAGATTTGATCTTTTGACTTCGACTTATTTTCCCTTGCTCCACCCTTCCTCCCTTTATGCAGGTTATAACACTTATAAATATTTTACTATACTTTGTTCAAGGTGTTCATAAACACACAGAGATACTATCAATTCTTCAATTCTTCTTAGATTTATTAACTGTTGCACTTTCTACATGTCTGTTGCAACCTCTTTGCAGTCAAACTTCATCTCATGATCTCTGACTTTTGTCATTTAATCTTCAATGAATCAACTGCAATCCAATAAAGGTATTTATATCAAATATTGGATTGCATAATTGTTGCTCTGTCTTCTTCTATTCTTTAATAAGACATTAACAAGCACCTTAGAACTAATAGTTCTTCTTCTTGAACTCTGCTTCTGTTTTGATTTTCTTATTTGAACTGTAGAGACACAGTCTTCCCACCACTCTTTCTCATTTCTATAATCTTCAAACTAGTGTGAGATATAACACATTGTGTCATTTCGTTTGGATCATCACACCTCTTCATTTAACTGAACCATAATCTTTGTTATTATTCAAACCTTACCGTGAAGGCTTTTCACAAATCGATCATAGATATGGATCAATTTCATCTTTTAACTCGATCCAAAATGTCTTCAATTATTGCAAAAACTGATTTTTTTTGAGGCGCTTCCTTCAAACCACTTATATATGACCATAGGTGCAAAACCACGGGCTTATTAATTTAAGCATTGTCTCTTCATTCACCCTTTTCTTCTTAGCCCCCATATGGACAGTGATGGAATCGTGTTCTTCGGTACTTCGTCCTTCAGGACGTCGAGCCTTTACAACCTTTCAAATCTCCCGAATCAGATTCCATCGAAACATATTGGACGATCAACATTTGTTCTTCAGCTGGTCAGAAAATCCTGGCTTGATTAGAGGTTTCGAACAAATCAACGATCATGACTTAATCTCCCAGTGAGTGAATGGTTCATGTTTATTTCGGGAGTTCGGGACTTCGGGGGTTTAGATAATTGCTACTCCATTTTCCTTCGGAGTGATCACTTTTCATGTAAGTCATAAAACGTTGGAGACCGCTTGTTGTCGGTTATCCCTTTCACTTACACTATCCCTCCACTATACTTGATCAATGGTCGAGAATGCTCCTGAAATTTTCTTCAGATCAGACGACTCATGTCCACTTCAGGATTTCGACCTTCGGGACTTCGATACTTAGATCATTTGCTGCTGGTGAAAATCCCGAAGTAAAAATCCCGGAGTGACGTAACTTGCTGATGTCACTTGATGATGTGGAACAGGTTGAGTGGATGCCACGTGTCACTCAGATTTTTGATTTACACGTACCTGAAATGTCGATTTCATATTGACACTTGTCATTATCTAAATGTGTCCTTGCTGACGTGGTATGCTGACATAGATATCCCAATGTGGCACATATTCTTCTCCTTGATCTAACGGTCAGGATGCTTCCTGAAGTGTTCCTTTGATCAAACTTTTGGCCTTCGGGACTTTGGGTAATTCGATTTCTCCACTTCCCAATTCTCTCGAAGTGAGATTCCCCGAAGTGTAACCCCCTCACAACTTTTAACCCGAAATGAATGTTTGTTCATTGATCATGATCTCAGATCAACGACTCGATCTGTTTGCGATGTTGCTTTGCCTTGGTTTAAATCCAACGACTCTTCTTCTTTGCTTATCTTATCCTTCCACTTTAAAGTGATCTAATGACTATCAAGAATTTGGGTATTCGACATCTTAGCCCTTTTTCCTTTCTTATACTATCCTTCCACTCAACTTGATCCATCAATCAATAATGGTCTCAAAGTAGATCAACAATCAGGGATGATTGCAGGGTCCCAACTAACACGACGTTTAAAACTATCGCTGAGCTCTATAAAGGAAAACTGCTCGTTGGTAGTGGAATTGATTCCAATCATAGATCTATTTGGAGGGTGACGATCGATGGTCTAGACTAATTGCAGGATTGGAATTAGCACGTTGTTTAATTATCCCTTCGTGCTCCTGTTGGGCCCCAACAACTCCCCTTATATTTTTACAAAATTTAAAGGGCCCCTATTAAAATCTTGATAATTATAATGAGCTACAGAATCAACCTTTTCAAATAGTTCCATTC
>JZKD02S1775865.1:467888-492203 GCA_000966675.3 Picea glauca | reverse complement strand
AATTGTTTTTGCAAGATTCTTTAAATTTATAAAAGAAAAACAATAAATATTTTTATGTGCTTTCTTTATCTGCTTCCTAGAAGTAATTATTTTTCCATTGATTTTCATAAGTTTCGATTAAAACATGCATCTTGTAAATCATGTAAATAAACGAGACTTGTATATCTTCTGCTTAAATACAACTACTATAGTTACATTTCAATATATGTACATATATATAGTGTGTTTAGTAATTAGTTAGTTATTTCTCTCTTTTATTTGTTTCTTTTAGGATTCTTAGATTGGCTAACGGAGCCATTAAACCCGTTAGAACGAGTTACCCCAAACGACTTGGGTTATTTAGACAACCCCGGACCGGACTCGCTCTTCCAGTTGACGGATGGTCAATTTTGCCCGTCAACAACTCCACAATTAATCCCTTCCCTTGATCTATGCTTGCATATCCGATAATCACAACTTAATGTGATTGTTTGGTGGATCAACCATAGTCGTCGATATTTGAATCTATAAGATCCAATGGTCTAGAATAATTGTGGGATTGGAAATAACATGTTGTTTAATTATCCTTTCTCTCTTCATAATCTATCCATGTCGTTGATCTGACGCTTGCATATCAATGGTCCTAATTTGATTTGATCGTTGACTAGTCCTCCAATGATCCTTCTCTTGTAATCTGACAGTCTAGAATGATTATGGGATTGAGAATAACACTTTTTTTAATTCTCCTTTTTCTCTCCGCAATCCATCCTTGTCGTTGATCTGGTGCTTGCGTATCCAATGGTCCTGACTTGATCTGATCATGTTTCTACAATGCACTTTCCCTTCTGATTTTCATCGTGTCATCTCTTATAATATTTGATCTTCATTCACTAACCCTCCTGAGATTTAATCTCTGCATACTATCCTACATTTTCTGCTAACTTTTATACTACATATATGTATTTTTCATTTGATTTGCATATTGTTATATTGTTTGACATCAATGACAACACATTAATGATACTATGTCCAACACCTTCACCCTTGGTTTTCCTGGCGACACCATTTGAGGGAAGTTCCCTTGTAATTTTTGATGAGAATTGGTCTTATCTGGCGACTCCACTAAATTAATATCCTAGATAATGGAAGTATTCTTGTATGATGCTTTCATGAAGTGTACAAAGTCTTGGATGTCGAGGTTGTTGGCTAGTATTCGAAAAAATTCTTGATAAATCAGTTGGATGTCATCCCAAGATTCGATGACGATCCTTTCTCTGTCGTATAACACGTTGTTGAATTTACCATATGCATTGAATATATAATAATTCAACATGAAGATGAGTGCCTATGGTTGTTTTTTTTGTCCTTGAGAAGGTAACAAAGGGACTGGATCAAGCATTCTTGCAATAAAAAGAGTATATCTTCTTTAACAATCCTCATCAGATATTTCCTCAAGCATTGGGGCTCGAGAACCCAAAAAATTGAAGATATAATTCAAGCCTTGGAAGATGGTTTTTTAAGAGACGGTTTTGACCTTGATCCTATTGAGGGATTGAGAGAAACTCTTCTTCCATAATTTTTTGAAGTAACAGTTGAAAGAGAGGAAGTTGATGATAGTAATGAGGAAATTTTTGAGTAGCTCAAAGAAACATAGAAGAAGACAAAGAGTTTTGTGAACAATTAATAGAGCTTTGCCCTAATAAAGACTTTTTGGTTAAGTTTTGTGTGCAGAGAAGAAAAGAATATGACACTATCCTTCAAAATTATGAGAAAAATACTACCTTAAATGCAACATGGAAAGTTTACATTGCATATTATGGAGTAAATTCACTATGTGATGTTGTGACTGAGAAATATGGGTACCAGAAAAACCTTCTAAACTAGGATCAATCATTCTTGATTCCAGAAAAAGTTTTGAAACTCGTTAAAGATCGATCCCATGATGGTGAATTCTTTCTCCAGGAGTAGGAACTAACCCATGATTCCATTGAAGAAAATGAAGGCTTGATTGAGGAACAAGAGCCTGAAGAGGTAAGTCATCAATAATAATTTGTTGGCTTAATCCATGAAGTGGCTCCCCATGAAAATAAATTTCTTATGTCTGCCTTCTCCCTTGATGAAGACATCCAGTCCTTCATTCCTCTTGTACATCAAGAAGAGAACATGGTGAGTTATAATCCTTTTGAAGACTTTGATGATACTTTATTTTATGATTTCGAAAGTAAAGAATTGATAGAGGAACCCATCAATGTGATCGTCTCTTCCTGTAATGATATGGTCTACAACATTGATGATTTCATACCCATCTAGAGGCATAGATGGGATTGTGGGTTTGATTGAGATCTCGTTTATGACATCGAGGGAAAATTCCAGATAAGGAATGTATAAGTTTTTCCTTTGGAAGGTTACTCTTCATACATGGACAATCAATATATTGGGAAACTTGAAGACGATGTGGTCATAGACTTATTCCATCCATTTGAATATGACTTATCGCAAAATACTCATGATGACTCTCATACATACCTTGAGAGTTGGGATGAATATCGTTTTAGTGACTTAGATTTGTTCTATGAATATTTACTCCCACCGTCATGCTCAAATTTTGATAGACACCAAGTCGTGGCTATCACAGAGAAGTCTAGGGCTCACACTACCAAACAAAAGTATTTTCATCTTGAGATTTTTAGCAACAATTTGTAGGTAAAGAAGTGATCCAAATTATTTTCGGCATGAAATGAGAGCGGAGATATAATAAAGAAATGTACAAAGATATATCAGATATCCAATAATATCATAGATATTTATCAGAGATATAACCATAAACACAAAGATACAATAATACACAATTTTTATTAATGAGTGAAATGTACAAAACTGTAGAAATATAGAGTGAAAGACTCGCCACAATGGTGGAAAATTATCTCTGAGAATATATGTGATGGATACTCACATTTGAAATAATAATTTGTTACAATGAGGCTCCAAATTCCTTTTTTACTTAAAGAAAATCCAAAACCCTAACCTCGGAAGATGAAAAACCAACAGATTTTTGGACCTCATTTTGGATAGTTTGGTGTATCAACTTACCGGGGTCGTAACTTTGGCATACAATCTCTATTTTGGGTGAACGATAGATCATTGGAAAGGTATTGATGAGGATATTAATTTTTTGGGCTCAATCAGAGCCTTTGACTATCATTTATGTGCATCTTCAGGAAGCAAGGGTCTCCATTGAATTGAGTTCTCGAGGGAGAGGGGAAAGCGCTTACTAAATCTGAACCTTGGTGAGCTGCTTAGCTTGCTAGAGAAATTGTGCTACTTGGTTTGTGGGAGGTTGTTAAGAAACTGATGAGATGATTATGTGCAGAAGGAATATTTGCACTTTTCTTCAATCTTGTCTACCTACTTCTGATGGATAGAAGGTGCTTGGACTGAGGCTATAATGGTTGTAGTGTCCTTCTATTCATCCTTTGAACATATTGTGAAGAAGATAAATTTTGTAGTATGAGATAATACCTTGCGGTACTTTTTAGGTGGGAAATTAGTTGGAAATACCTCTGATATCCTGTAGATATGCCCCCCTAGTGTAACAATGACACTACGAGGTTAAGACTCATAAATAACATGACACTTCCATATATATGGCTGAACCAAAAGAACATCATAGAAAACCATCGGTAAAAAATCACATAATACCTCATCCTTGAAGGGATGGATTTCATATGACAATAGACATTGATGGCTGACACGAAGATCCCATCCTTGGCGAAGCCACCCGATGTCGTATGGTTGTGGGTGTGGTGTTGTTGAAAATCCCAACTGCTTGATGACCTCTGATGAGACGAGGTTATTTTGGCTTCCATTATCAACAATAAAATGCAATGGGGTCCCCTTCACCCACATATGTGAATGAAAAAGGTGATCACCCTCTTCAAGATCTGTTGGTTTTTCTGGTTGAATTGTTGCAGTTGCGACAATAGTAGTGGGGTTTGCATCGATGACCTCTCTTCTTCCATTATTTTCTGAATCATATTATGAATTAGGGTTTGGCTCATGTTTTCAGGAGGTTGTTTATTAGGGTCGTGTTTATCATACTTTGGTTGTAGATTTGTAGACCCAAACTCTCGTTTGTTCTCATGCCTAAATTTCTTCTCGATTTTGACATCATATCGATAGGAAACTCCTAGTGATGAGATGTTCGGGAAATCCATTTCGGTTTGGATGTACCTATGCAGAGCCCCATAGTATTTTAGAACCAGATTCCGCTAGGAGTCTTTGATACCCAACTTGGTGCGCAAGGTACGGAAATTATTTGTGAACTCCAGTACTATTTGGCCCCTCTCTTGTCACAGTGTGGTCCCTCTCATGTATTGGTTGTCATAGTTTCCAACAGGATAATATTGTTCCTTGACCACATCCACTAAAAAATACCAAGTGGGATTGGCCCCATATATTCTAGAATATTCTATGGAACTTTTCTACCAGTAATTTTCCCACCAATGTTTTACATGGGGCAGAGCCTTAAGGAGTTTGAAGGTGATCTTTTTTGTGTTAGAGAAATTATGAACAATGAAATAACCTTCTAGCAGATTTAACCATTTTTCAAGGGAATCTGCATCTATATGTCCTCATTAACTTGTACCTTGAAAGGAAAGGTGCCTACAAAGTGGTCTCTTGATGAAGACACATCTGTTGTTATCAGAAAGTGTTGAAGGATGTAGGAAAAATTATCCATCATTTCATCCCTCTGTCGCGTGAGATCTTTCTCAAGAAACAAATAAATAGAATCTTCCACTTCATCATTTTTCTTTTCTTTCGCCATGGATGGTTTATAGGGTGTGCGGGAGGGATTTTCCTTAATAGAGACAATATCAATACCAAACTTGCTATAATTAGACCTCGTCAGGGACATGCACTGAAAAAAATGATCAAGAGCAGTCGAATTTGATACCACTGATCCAAATTATTTTTGGCATGAAATGAGAGTGGAGATATAATAAGGAAATGTCTAGAGATATAATAATACACAATTTATATTAATGAGTGAAATGTACAAAAATTTATAAATACAGAGTGAAATACTCGTTATAATGGTGGCATATTGTCTCTGAGAGGAGATGTGACAGTTGTTATCTCTCCACAGTTCTCCCAAGGCTAAGAAGGAGACCGAAGGAGGTAACCTCAAACCACTTAGGATTTCATAGCTAGCCCTACCAAATTAGAGAGGGCTCTCTCTGGGATCTTACAGTCAAAATATAACTGAAGAGGTTAAAATGATATTAGGATAGGTTTGGGCTCTAGGGTTTTGAAATTTAGGGTTTTAGTTGGATCAAGAGGATGAAATCGAGGAGCTAGGCCAATGTTTCCAAAAGATGAGTTGAAAAAAATATAATGAGGAAAGGTAGGTATATTCAGTAACATTTCAAATTTGTCATTGTATATAGGGTGGAAAATATGAGTTTCAAAATGAGCATGAAATCATGAATTCATTTATCAGAGGAAAATGTAACATAAACATGACAGTTTCATCAAAAGAAAAGAAGATAACCTTTGAATTATGCTTATAACCTTATGAAACTATCATATGAAATCATGGTTATGGTATTAAAGAGAAAAATACACTCATACTGATGATAATATAAGAAAAAACACTGCTAAAAAAATACCACATGAATCCCACAATAATAGCTGCAACTCCTGTATATTTCATGTCAAAAACTTTCAAGCACACTAGCTCCAATAGTCTTTTCTACACTACATCCCACTTTATGTTGACTTCATTTTGTCTACATATATATGGAGAAAAAAATTCCTCATACAAAGGGTCGAATCCTACCTCCCAGGAACTGATTACAAGATTATCTCTAACCACGCCAAAAGATAGGGAGGTTAGAAACCAACTCCTTGTTTAGACTCAACTGACTTAGTTAATTTTCCCAAACATTAATTATCACAAAATTTACATGGAATGAATTTAAACATCATTATTACACTCAATTACATCAAGTAAAATCTCATCATGACAAATTACATCAAGAAATTTTGACTTTGACTCACAAAACTCGAAATCTGGCCTTTTACTCAAAAGCGTAGCATAGAGGCACAAAAACCCAGCAAAAAAATAGGGGTCAAAGATGGAGAAATATCTCTTTAACCATAACACGTTTTACAAAACTGGGAGAGATTTTTGTAGATAAGGTAGTTGTGAAAAAACATTTCTCTCAATTTTATTAAATTCATTCCCATATTCTTGGAACATGTGCCACAAAATAATTACTAAGAAATGAAATTAAATTGGAGAATTTTATTTTCTAAAATAAGTTTCCAAAACAGTTTGAATATCTCCAAATTCATGAAATTTGTGTAGAAAATGAAGGTGTTTATTGTTATTGGGTCTGTTCGTAACAAAAAAATCCTTTCGTTTTCCAGAATTCATCTTCATTTGTTCAGAAACCTCTTTTGAAAATGATGACCAAAACAGAGTCAAATGCGCAGTGAGTTTCATCATAAGTGCAACGATTGTTTGAAGTGAAGTTTTGATAACTTCGATGAAGTTGGAAAATTTCCAAAATACATGAGATGAAAGTTTAATATGTCTTATTCAGCCTAGAATTATTCATTTACTCTCCCAATTCAATGTTGTTTGTCTTTCTCAATCTCAACACCTATGGAGTGAACAAGGTTTTTCTATACTAGCTCCTTGTCTTCCACCTACTCTTATAAACCAATCATTGTCTTACCTTTGTCCTTTTCCTTGCTGGATTATGGATGACCTCTTGAGGTACTTTGATGCATCACACTTAGCTTCAAAAATATATTCTCTTGTTTTATTAATGCCACCATGTGATTTTCCTTTGCAAGATCATCCTTTAGCTCTTGTATTTGTGCTTGTTGCTCCTTGATAGTTTCTGCATTTTATTTGTCTCCATGGTCAAACATGTCTTTCTCATGAGGCATCTCCTCCTCAAATTGTTGCAATGGTGAGCTAACTGCATGCCTAGGTGACTGCTCCAATCCTCCTTGAACACTTTTTCCCTAATTACTAACTCCCATGATGGTGAATATGGTGATGACATGACTTCTATGTGACCTTTAATGATATGACCTAATGATGACACCAAATACATATCTAAGACCATGATTTGGACCTTTAGACCTCTGCAATATGCATGATAATGATATGATGACCAAAATCAAGACACTCTTTTGGTGACGCATCATAGGAAATGATGACATGACCATGATTTTTATTTGTGACCTTGAATATGGAGGGAGCAGTAATATACCTAGACACACCAGCCAATGATCAGAGTTTATTTGAGAATTCACTTGGATATATAAAATTTGACCTAGGACATTGTCAACTGACATTGAAAGAGTACATTTGATCACTGGGACTAATGGACGCTAACAACAAATACTCACATTTGCAAGAAGATGATTGTTACAATGAGAATTCAAAGGCCTTTTTAACATAAAGAAAATCCAAAACCATAACCTCGAAAGATGAAAATCCAACAGTTTTGTGGGCTCCGTTTTGGGTAGTTTGGTGTATCAACATCCCAGGGGCGTAACTTTGGTATACGATCTTTGTTTGGGGTGCACGATAGCTCACTGGAAAGGTATCAATGAGTAGCTTCATTTTGGGGGCTCATTAAAATCCTTCAACTATAATTAAATTGTCCAATTGTGAAAAAGCATCATTTACTCCCTCAAAATGGCCCCAAAAGTTTAGGAACTGAAAAAATGCTAAAAATAATAAGTTGTCAACAAACTCTTTTGAGCTAGTTGGAATAGTTGTGTGGCCACCGATGTCCACTTGGATCAATCCTCCCTTCTTAGGAAACAATGGTTTCCATTGCATTGAGTTCTCGGGGTAGAGGGGAAGCACTTGCTGAATCTGAACCTTGGTGAGTTACTTGCCTCGCTGGAGAAGATGCGTTGCTTGGTTTGTGGGAGGTTGTTGAGAACCTAATGAGATTATTGTGTGCACAAGGAATATTTTCTCTTTGCTTCAATATTTTCAACCTGCTTCTACTAAATAGAAGGTTCTTGCACTGAGGTTTTATTGGTTGCAATGTCCTTCTGCTCATCCTTTGAACAGATTGTGAAGAAGCTGAATTTTGAGGTATAAGATACTACCTTATGACACTGTTTAGGTGTGACAATAGTTGGAACTACCTCTGGTATCTTGTAGAGATGACCCCCTAGAGTAACAATGACACTACATGGTCGATACTCGTAAATAACATAGCACTTCCACATATATGACTGGCCCAAAAGAACATCATATACATCAAGCGGGGCAACATTACATAATACCCCATCCTTGAAGAGTTGGATGTCATATGAAAATTGACACTGCTGGTTGACACAAAGATCGTGCCCCTAGAAAAGCCACCCGATGATGTATGGTTGTGGGTGTGGTGTTTTCGAAAATCCCAACTGTTTGACGACCTCTGATGAGACACGGTTCTTCTAGCTTCCGCTATCAATAATAAAATGTAGCGGGGTCCCATTTACCCACATCTGTGAATGAAAAAGACGCTCCCCCTCTTCAGGATATGTTTATTCTTCTATTTCAATTGTTGCGGTCATGATGGTAGCAGTGGGGTCTATGTTGATGATCTATCTTCTTCCATTATTTTATGAATCAGATTCTAAATCAAGGTTTGGATCATTTTCTTTTATCTCATCCACCAATGATTGTTTTTAGCGACATTCATTGGTGTTGTGCCATGGGATTTTGTGGAAATCACACCACTTTCCAGTGTCCTTCATCTTTCCATTACCCATTTTTTCCTGTGGCTTGGATGGGTTTTCAGAAGGTTTTTTGTCAGATTCATCTTGATCATACTTTTTTTGTTGTGGATTTTCTGACCCGATGTCTCATTTGTTCCGGTGCCTAAATTTTTTCTCGATTTTGACATCATATCGATAGGCAACACCCACTGATGAAATTTCTAGAAAATCCATTTTGTTTTGGATGTACCTATGCAGAGCCCCGTGGTATTTCAGAACCATATGTCACTCAGAATCTTTGATACCCAAATTGGTGTGCAAGGTATAAAAATTATTTGTGAACTCCAGTACTATTTGGCCCCTCTCTTGCCGAAGTGTGGTCCATCTCATGTATTAGTCTCATAGTTACCAATAGGGTAATATTGTTCCTTGACCACATCCACAAAAAAATACCAAGTGGGCTTGATCCCATATATTCCAAACATCTCTGTGGAAATTTTCTCCTAGTAAGTTTCCCACCAATGTTTGACATGGGGGAGAACCTTAAGGAGTGCGAAGGTGATCTTTTCCCCGTTGAAGAAATCATGAACAAAGAAATAACCTTCTAGCATATTTAACCATTCTTTTAGGGCATTCACATCTATCTTTCCTTCAAATATGAGGATATCAAATTTAACTTGTACCTTGAAAGGTGAGGTGCCTTCAAAGTGGTCATTTGGTGAAGACACACCTGTTGTTATCGGAAGGCGTTGAAGGATGTGGGAAAAATTCTCCATCATTTCATCCCTCTGTTGCATGAGATCTTTCTCAAGAAATAGATTATTAGAATCTTCTACTCTGTTGTTTTTTTTTATTCCTCCATGGAGTGTTTCTTGGGCATGCGAGAGAAATTGTTCTCAAGAGAGACAAACTCGAGACTCAACTTGTTACTATAGCAAGTTTTGCCTCACCCCATGCAACTTGCCCAAAAGGCCTTTCCATTTCCTTATGCAGACTTGAAGTCCCCTTTTTCACTTCCCAAAGCCAAAAAATCATGTTTTTCCACATATACACACTCTACAAGTTAGTTAGCGTGTGTATATGAAGGTTGCACCACTACAACCCGCGTACATCAAGTTTGGTGCTCAAAATTAAAAATTGTGTCGGGTTTCCATGTCACATCATGAGATCCATGATCCTTGACCTTCCTTATACTGTAAACATTCCAACTTGGCCCTTCAATTCCATTTGAAGGATATAATTTGGGCCGTATCCAAACTGTGGAAGAAGAGAGAATTCAACTTTTGAGAGAAAAGATACTCTAGAGAAATTTTAACTTCACATTGAGTCTACATCCGTTTGTCCTTTAAAGTTTGAACACATTTTTCATCCCCTAAGATATTCCCTCTTTGATGGAGAACCTCATTGTCTCTCTTATATAATATTTCCTTTGGTGGAGGATTGAAGTGGTGGAGGCCCAACTAGAAGGGAATTATTTTCTTGGTTACGAGATGTGCCGACACAAAGGTTTGTCACTCATACACTTCTGTTGATCATTATTTAATAGAAATACTCTTTTCTCGTCCAATTGATGTCTTGGAAATATTTGAATTATTATTCCATGGGCATATTTGTTATGAATATTAATGGATTATGCTATTGTATGTGTTAACATTATATATTATCACCATATGCTTGCATATCTTGGTTGTTGAGGACAAGTTGCAGGTATAAATATTTGAGTTGAGTTCTCAATGGTGGTATTCATCGAATGTCTAGACAAGGTAGGCTCTTTATCTGGTATTGTTATCATTTTCATTTATATAGAATACTTGGGATTAGAGTTGATTTTTGTAGTCATTTAGTCTGTTGTGCTTTATCCCATGCCATAGAGTGATTTTCCTCATAACAGAATTGGCGACCATACCAGAGAATGTTTCCTCTTAGGGTACAGGGTGTCAAGATGCAAAGGATATAAAAAAGGATATGTTTGGCTAGCGATGAAAATTGTTGAGGTAATAGTCTTGTAATGAGAAAGAGGGAACCGAAAATAGGCTCAATACTACAAGAAGGAGGATGAAATGCAATTACAACTTAACTCCAAAGAATGTCCTTTTTCATATTTAGTCCCCTAGGCTCGAAAAAGTATAAAACAATACCCAAGAGATATCTTATAGCAACTAGTGACTAGAGTATTCCTTTTTCAAAATTAATCTACTTGGTCTGAAAAAGGGTTAAACTTACACCAAATAGATGTCCTTTCAAATCCATTTAACGAGTGTGAAAGAGACAAGTTCACCCGACAATATTTTCTCTTTTTTATAGAGTCAAAAAAGAGCTTAAATAAGACTTGTTGTAAGTCCCATAGGTATAGGTTTAATTCTTATGAGTAAGAATATGAGGTTTGAACGCAAATTCATATTGGAACTATAAGGAACTCCCGGTCCTATGGAATAATCTATGCATGGGCACTGGATGGCACAAAGGTTCTAACTAGGGAACCCATGTTTGGTAAGCCTCTACTATTCAATAACGACACTTCTAAATAGTAGTAGGAAGGTTCTGTGTCTCTAATAAATGGGTTTGTACCTAAGGAATATAGATCATAGTCATAGGATAATGCAAATATGAAAGGTGGAGTGGAAACCTATCCTATATGATGGTAAAGGAAAATACCTTTCGAAGTCATGAATAGGCGATATGATGCTAGAAACCGCAAAACATCCTGGACAAAACCACAAAAACCAACTCCTTCCATTATACTATTAGTCCATTAGGTCAAAAAATTATCAAAACTATGTAAAGTGGGTAAAAATTTTCTACTAATCGTAAAAATAACCAATTTTACCATACCATTTGAGTTTTTTACCCACATAGTGCATTTTGGACCAATTTTCCCATGATCTTACCGTGTCGATTATAGGAGCTACGAGCGACAGAATTGACAACTCTCTAGACCAAGTAAGTGTTCTTTCCCTCCTCTTTATTTCCAGTGGTTTACAATTTCAAATTAGACCTCATTTTTTGAGTTTTAAATGGCACAAATTGTGAATTAGGGTGTATGTGGGCGTATTTGTTATGAATGTTAATGAATTATTCTATTGTATGTGCTAAAATTATATATTATAACTATATCCTTGCGTATCTTGGTTGTTGAGGATAAGTTGCAGGTATAAAGCTTTGAGTTGAGTGCTCAACGAAGGTCTTCATCGAACGTCCAAACGTTGAAGTCTCTTTATCTTGTCTTGTTAGCATTTTCATTTATATAGAATACTTGGGATTAGAGTTGATTTATGTAGTAATTCCATATATTTTGGTTTACCCCATGCCATAGAGTGATTTTCCTTGTAACATTTTCTATACTCAGACCTCGTCGGGGACATGCACTGAAAAAAATGGTCAAGAGCATCCTGTTATGATACCACTGATACAGATTATTTTCGACACGAAATGAGAGAGGCAATATAATAAAGAAATGTACAAATATATATTATATATCCAATAATATAACATATATTTATCATATATATAACCATAAACACAAAGATACAGTGATACACAATTTCTATTAATGATCGAAATGTACAAAGCTGTAGAAATACAGAGTGAAAGACTCGCTAGAATGGTGGAAGATTATCTATGAGAAGAGTTGTGATGGATAATCACATTTGAAGGAAGATCATTATTACAATGAGGTTCCAAATATATTTTTAACATAAATAAAATTCAAAACCCTAACCCCGGAAGATGGAATGTTAACGATTTTGTGGACCTCGTTTTGGGTAGTTTGGTGTATCATCTTCCCAGGGGCGTAACATTGGCATACGATCTTTGTTTTGGGCACATGATAGCTCATTGGAAAGGTATCGATGAGGATAATATTTTTGGGGGATCAACCAGATTATTTGGTAATCAATGAGGTGTTATATCACAAAAAAACATTGTTTAGGCCCTCAAAATGGCCCATAAAGTTTAGGAAACGAAAAACTGCTAAAAATAGTAAATTGCCAACAAATTGTTTTGATCCAGTTGGAATAGGTGGGTGGACACTAATATCCATCTATATCAATCCTCCCTACTTAGGAAACAATGGTATCCATTGCGTTGGGTTCCCAGAGGAAAGGGAAAAGTGCTTGTTGAGTCTGAACCTTGGTGATTTGCTTGCCTTTCTTGATAAGTTACATCGCTCGGTTTGTGGGAGGTTGTTGAGAACCTGATGAGATGAATGTGTGTAGAAGGTATATTTTCAATTTAATTCAATATTGTCTACCTGCTTCTGTTGGATAGAAGGTGCTTAGACTGAGGTTGTAGTGGTTGCAGTTTCCTTTTGTTCATCCTTTGAACATATCATGAAGAAGTTGAATTTTGTAGTATGAGATACTACCTTGCGACACTATTTAGGTGAGACAATAGTTGAAATTACCTCTGGTATCCTATAGAGATGAACCCCAGAGTAAAAATGACACTACGGGGTCGAGACTCATAAATAACATGGCGCTTCTACATATATGGTTGGCCCAAAAGAACATCACATACATCCAACATAGCAACATCACATAATACTTATTCCTAGAAGGGTTGGATGTTGTATGATAATCAAAACTGTTGGCAGACAGAAATATCGCATCCCTAGCGAAGCCACTCGATGTTGTATGGTTGTGGGTGTGGTGTTGTTGACAATCCAAATTGCTTGAAGACCTCTACTTATATGATATTCTTTTGGATTCCGCTATCAACAATAAAATGCGGCGGGGTCCCCTTCACCCACATATGTGAATGAAAAAGACACCTTAAATATCTGTTGGTTCCTCTGGTTGAATTGTTGTAGTTGCAACAGTAGAATTGGGGTCTACATCAATAATCTTTCTTCTTCCAATATTTTCTAAATCAGATTTTGAATCAGGGTTTAGCTCATTTTCTTTGATCTTGTCCACCAATGGTTATTTTAAGCGACATTCATCAGTGTTGTGCCATGATATTTTGTGGAAATTGAAACACTTTCCAATGTCCTTCTTCGTCTTTCCATTACCCTTATTTTACTATGGCTTCGATGGGTTTTTAGGAGGTTGTTTGTTAGGGTCATGTTTATCATACTTTGGTTGTTGTGGATTTGCATATTCGAAATCCCGTTTTTTCTGGTGCCTAAATTTTTTCTCAATTTTCATATCATATCGATAGGAAGCTCCCAGTGATGAGATTCCCAAGATATCCATTTCAGTTTGGATGCACCTATGCAGAGCCCCATGGTATTTCATAACCAGATTCCATTCAGAGTCTTTGATACCTAGCTTGGTGCTTAAGGTATGGAAATTATTTGTGAACTCTGGTACTGTTTGGCCTCTCTCTTTCTGCAGTGTGGTGCATCTCATGTATTGGTCATCATAATTACCAACAGGGTAATATTGTTCCTTGACTGCTTCCACAAAAAAATCCCAAGTGTGCTTGACCCCATATATTCCAGAATCCTCCGTGGAATTTTTCTTTCAGTAATTTTCCCACCAATGTTTGACATGGGGGAGAGCCTTAAGGAGTGCAAAGATGATATTTTACCTGTCAGAGAAATCATGAAAAATGAATAACCTTCTAGCATATTTAACCATTTTTCTAGGGCATCTGCATCTATATATCCTTAAAATACGAGAATATAAAAATTAAGTTGTACCTTGAAAGGTGAGGTTCCTCTGAAGTGGCCTCTTGATGAAGATACACATGTTGTTATTGACAGGCATTGAAGGATGTGGGAAAATTATTCCATCATTTCATCCCTCTGTCGCATAAGAGCTTGCTTAAGAAACATATTAATAGAATCTTCTGCTCATTTGTTTTTATTTTCTTCTACCATGGAGGGTTTCTTTGGCGTCCGAGAGAGATTTTCTTTAAGAGAGACAAGATCGAGACCCAACTAGCTATACTCAGACCTCGTCAGGAACATGCACTAAAAAAAATGATCAGGAGCAACCTACTCTGATACCACTAATCCAAATTATTTTCGGCACAAAATTAGAGTGGATATATAATAAGGAAATATACAGAGATATATCAGATATCCAATAATATAACACAAATTTATCAGAGATATAACCATAAACACAAAGATATAGTAATACAAAATTTCTATTAATGAGCGAAATGTACAAAACTGTAGAAATACAGAGTGAAAGACTCGCTAGAATGGTGGCAGCTTATCTTTGAGAAGAGATGTGATGGCTACTCACATTTGCAAGAAGATGATTGTTACAATGAGGCTCCAAAGGAATTTTTAACATAAATAAAATTCAAATCCCTAACCACGGAAGATGAAAAGGCAACAGTTTTGTGGACCCTATTTTGGGTTGTTTGGTGTATCAACTTTGTGGGGGTGTAACTTTGGTATACGATCTCCGTTTTGAGTGAAATATAGATCATTGGAAAGGTATCGATGAGGAGATTAATTTTGGGGGTGGAATTAGAACTTGTTGCCATCATTGAGGTGAACTATTTTGAAAAACAATTGTTTAGGCCCTCAAGATGGCCCCGAAAGTTTAGGAACCAAAAAACTGCTAAAAATAGTAAGTTGTAAACAAATTGTTTTGAGCCAATTGGAATAGGTGGGTGGACATCGATATCCACCTGGATCAATTTTCCCTCCTTAGGAAGTAATGGTATCCATTGCATTGAGTTCTCATGGGAGAGAGGAAAGTGCTTGTTGAATCTGATCCTTGGTGAGTTCCTTGCCTTGTTGGAGAAGTTGTGTTGCTTGGTTTGTGGGAGGTTGTTGAGAACCTGATGAGATGACTATGTGGAGAAGGAATATTTGTTCTTTGCTTCAATCCTGTCAACTTGATTCTATTGGATAGAAGGTCCTTGGACTAAGGTTGTAGTGGTTGCAGTTTCCTTATGTTCATCCTTTGAACAGATTGTGAAGACATTGAATCTTGTAGTATGAGATACTACCTTGCAACATTATTTAGGTGAGATAGTAATTGGAACCAACTCTGGTATCCTGTAGAGATGACCCCCTAGAGTAAAAATGACACTACGGGGTCGAGACTCATAAATAACATGGCGCTTCCACATATATGGCTAGACCAAAAGAACATCACAAACATCCAACGGGGAAAAATCACATAATACCTCATCCTTGAAGGGCTAGATGTCGTATGACAATCGAAATTGTTTGCTGACATGGAAATCACGTCCTTGGTGAAGCCACCCGATGTTGTTTGGTTTTAGGTGTGGTGTTGGGACAATCCAAACTGCTTGTTGACCTCTTCTGAGATGAGGTTCTTCTGGATTTATCTATCAAAAATAAAATGCAGGGGGTCCACTTCACCCACATTTGTGAATGAAAAAGATGCTCCCCCTCTTCAGTATCTACCGGTTCTTCTGGTTGATTTTTTGTAGTCGTAACAATAGCAGTGGGGTTTGGGGTCGATGATATATCTTCTTCCATTATTTTTTGAATCAAATTTTTAATCAGGGTTTGGCTCATTTTCTTTGATCTCGACCACCAATGATTGTTTTGAGCGACATTCATTAGTATTGTGCCAGGGTATTTTGTGGAAATCACACCACTTTCCAGTGTCCTTCGTCTTTCTATTACCCTTATTTTCCTATGTCTTGGAGGGGTTTTTAGGAGGTTGTTTGTTAGGGTTGTCTTTATCATAATTTGGTTGTTGCGTATTTGCAGACCTAAACTCTCTTTTTCTCAGGTGCTTAAAATTCTGCTCGATTTTGACAACATATCGATAGGTAGAACCGAGTGATGAGATGTCTAGGAAATCCATTTCGATTTGGATGTACCTATGTAGAGCCCAATGGTATTTAAGAACCATATGCTTCTCGTAGTCTTTGATACCTAGCTTGGTGCACAAGGTATGGAAATTTTTTGTGAATTCTGGTACTATTTGGCCCATCTCTTCTCGTAGTGTGGTCCATCTCATGTATTGGTCATCATAGTTACCAACGGGGTAATATTGTTCCTTGATCGCATCGACACAAAAAATACCAAGTGGGATCAGCCCCTTATATTCTAGACTCATCTGTGGAACTTTTATTTGAGTAACTTTCCCACCAATGTTTAACATGGGGGAGATCCTTAAGGAGTGGGAAGGTGATATTTTCCTTGTCAGAGAAATCGTGAACAATGAAATAACTTTCTAGAAGATTTAACCATTTTTCTAGGGCATCTGCATCTATCTGTCCTTCAAATACGGGAATATCAAAATTAACTTGTACCTTTAAAGGAGAGGTTCCTCCAAAGTGGTCGTTTGATGAAGAAGTGTCTATTTTTATCAACAAACATTGAAGGATGTGGGAAAAATTCTCCATAATTTTGTCCCTATGTCGCGTGAGAGCTTTCTCAAGCAATCGATTAATAGAATCTTCTGCTCTTTTGTTTTTATTTTCTTCCACCATGGAGGGTTTCTTGGGTGTGCGAGAGAAATTGTCCTCAAGAGAGAAAATCTCGAGACCCAACTTTCTATACTCAGACCCCATTAGGGACATGCACTGAAAAAATGATCAAGAGAAGCCTGCTCTGAATCCATTGATCTGGATTATTTTCGTCAGGAAATGAGGGTGAAGAGATAGCAAGGAAAATTATAGTGATATATCAAATATACAATATTATGACAAATATTTATCATAGATATAACCATGAAAACAGAGATAAAGTAATACACAATTTCTATTAATGAGTGAAATGTACAAAACTATAGAAATATAGAGTGAAAGACTCGCTAGAATGGCGACAACTTATCTCTGAGAAGAGATGTGATGGATACTCACATTCAGAAGAAGATGTTTGTTACAATGAGTCTCCAAAGTCCTTTTTAACATAAATAAAATCCAAAACCCTAACCCTAAAAGATAAAAAACCAATAGTTTTGTGGACCTCGTTTTGGGTAGTTTGGTGTATCAACTTCCCGGGGGCGTAACTTTGTCATACGATCTTCGTTTGGAGCGCATGATATCTCGTTGGAAAGGTATCAATGAGGATATTGATTTTTTGGGTTCAATCAACACCCTTGGTCATTATGTAGGTGCCCACTTGTGAAAAACGATCGTTTAGGCCCTTAAAATGGCCCCGAAAGTTTAAGAACCAAAAAACTGCTAAAAATAGTAAGTAGCAAACAAACTGTTTTGATCCAGTTGGAATAGGTAGGTGGCCATAGATATACACCTAGATAAATCCTCCCTCATTAGTAAGAAATGGTCTTCATTGTGTTGAGTTCCTGGGGGAGAGGGGAATGCGCTTGTTGAATCTAAACCTTGGTGAGTGGCTTGCCTTACTGGAGAAGTTGCGTTGCTTGGTTTGTGGGAGGTTATTGAGAACCTTAAGAGATGGTTATGTGTATAAGGAATATTTTTTCTTTTATTTAATATTTTCGACCCACTTCTGATAAATAGAAGGTGCTTGGACTGAGGCTGAAGTGGTTGTAGTGTCATTATGTTCATCCTTTGAATAGATTGTGAAGAAGATTAATTTTTTAGTATGAGATACTACCTTGCGGCACTATTTATGTGGGATAGTAGTTGGAACTACCTCTGGTATCCTGTAGAGATGACCCCCCAGAGTAAAAATGACATTACGAGGTCAAGACTCATAAATATCATGATTCTTCCACATATATGGTTGGCCCAAAAGAACATCATAGACATGCAATGGGGAAACATCACATAATACCTCATCCTTGAAGAGATGGATGTCGTATGACAATTGACACTATTGGATGACATGGGTATTTCATCCCTGATGAATCCACCTAATGTTGTACGGTTGCGGGTGTGGTGCTATCAACAATCTCAAGTGCTCTAAGACCTCTTCTGAGATGAGGTTATTCTAGCTTTCACTATCAACAATAAAATTTAGTGGGGTCCCCTTCACCCACATCTATGAATGAAAAATATGCTCCCCATCTTCATGATCTGTTGGTTCTTATGGTTGAATTTTTGAGGTCATGACAGTAGCAGTGGGTTCTGCATCGATGATATTTATTCTTCCATTATTTTCTGAATCAGATTATGAATCAGGGTTTGGCTCATTTTCTTTGATCTCAACCACCAATGATTGTTTTGAGTGAAATCCATCAGTGTTTTTCCAGGGGATTTTGTGGAAATCACACCACTTTTCATTGTCCTTCTTTGTCTTTCCATTACCCTTATTTTACTATGGCTTGGAAGGGTTTTTAGGAGGTTTTTTGTTAAGGTTGTCTTTAACATACTTTGGTTGTTGTATATTTGCATACCCGAACTCCCGTTTGTTCGGGTGGCTAAATTTATACTCGATTTTGACAACATATTGATAAGTATCTCCCAGTGATGAGATGTCCAAGAAATCCATTTCGGTTTTGATGTACCTATGGGGAGACATGTGGTATTCCAGAACTAGATTCTACTTAGAGTCTTTGATACCTATCTCGGTGCGCAAGGTAAGGAAATTATTTGTGAACTCCGATATTGTTTGGCCCCTCTCTTGGCACAATCTCGTCCATCTCATGTATTGGTAATCATAGTTACCAATAGGGTAATATTTTTCTTTGACCACATCCACAAAAAAATACCAATTAGGCTCAGCCCCATATATTCCAAACACCTATGTGGAGTTTTTCTTCCAGTAAGTTTCCGACCAATGTTTGACATGGGGCAGAGCCTTAAGGAGTGTGAAGGTGATATTTTCCCTGTCAGAGAAATCGTGAACACATAAATAACCTTCTAGCATATTTAACCATTTTTATAGGGCATTCACATCTATCCATCCTTCAAATACAGGAATATCAAAATTAACTTGTACCTTGAAAGGAGAGGTTGTTGGATTACTGAGAGGGGGGGTGAATCGGTAATAGAGAAATCTAATCATTTTTCTAAAAAAATACAAGTGTTATATTAATGTAGCATTATCATCCAATAGTTACAGAGTAAATTAAAAATGAGCAATCACACAAATACATAGTACACCAGTGTTTTTACGTGGAAACCCAAAGAGGGAGAAAACCACAAAATGATTTTTCTTGTATGTATTGAAGAATTAAATTCATTGGAAGAACCAATTTCCTTTGTTTTCCAGCTGCAACTGGAAGGAGGCTCCAACCCCCTAGTTTCTCAGGCTATGACCTGAGAGAATCTCCAACTCCCCAATTATCCGGATACAACCAGAAGGAGGCTACAACCCCCTATGTTCTCCGACTACAACCGGAAGGTGGATACAACCACTTGTCCTTGCCCCATATAACCACCCTGAAGTAGAAGTAGAATGATGGAACCACTGTCACACTATCACCGTGAGATATACCAATGTACAACCATACCAATGTGTACTACTGACCTGCATCCAACCTGTACAACTGCCCTGTAATCAATATGTACCAGAACTAAACATGTATCAACAAAAATACAATAGGTACGCGACTCTTAGTGCTGCAAAACATGTATGTAAGAACCCTATATGTTATGCAACCCACATATGTACGTGACCAAATTATTATGCAACCTATGTATTCCTTCTGAAAACTAAGGTTTCCTTCCTCTTGAAAACTTCTGACCCTCTATAACTTTTTTCACATAGATCTGTAATCTGTCACTGTATCTAGACTGTAACTGTACCTTGTGCATGCATCCTCATACATAACCTTTACCCAAAACATATATATCTCTATCTAGTCATGTGTCATATAGGTGTGTGTAATAATGAAAAATTATAATAACCCTCACATGATTTAGTCATCAAACCCTTTCTGATATTTAGCCTCAGCATACATTAACCACTTCACAAATACAAGCTCTCAACCATGTACCACAAACCCTTAGCCATATGAAAAGAAATACAATATGTGCCTCAACAAGAAGTATCAATGATAAATACACCAACACTATATTTCTATATATCTGACTTATGTAGAAGATCCCATGCAACCACTAGTCTCTTTGGGGAGAATCCTCAAATCTCCATAACCATTTCTCATGCATACATCAAAATCACACTATTCATAGAAATAAGACATACATTTTTAATCAATGGATAGATATGATGTATTTGAGCATTGTATACCTTACAGGGAGCTTGATCTTAGAATTTAGAACCTCTTCATCTTCATCTTCTCAAGTTTCATGGCTTTACCAACATGTATGCACCCTCTACACTGCCAGCCCGCATATGCCTCAGTATGTACGCACCCTATACACTATCAACCTGTGTATGCCTCAAAAAATAGGGTTTTTTTGTATTCATTGTAATTCTGAGAATTTCACCGTCAACCTTTCGTACTACCTCAGACTTTTGCAACTTCAGATATCTCAATGAGTACTTGCAATAATCTTCACACAACAAAAGATATTCAATATGTTCAAGTGTGATTAAATGAGAGAGCCTTGCATCTTATTTATACTTTAATGTAGCATCCCACTTTCCTTATTTTAGTGAGTTATCCATTAACTTAATTATTTAAATAATTTCTTTTGCAATCACTTTGACTTTTTGGTGCTTCTAGATGACTCATGAGGGTCCTCCAACTTCACATGGCCATAACTCTCTAACTGTGAGGAGTTATGTGACATTCCACATACTACCGGAAATGGCATGACACACACTATCCATATAGGATAGTTTCATTGACAAATTCATTAAACTTAATCTCATTATTCCATAATTAATCATGGGTTCTCTAACCATACTTCTAGGATAACTCAATCTGCAAAGCGTCTTCTCATGAGGGATTTCACCATAAGGGGACCACTTTGGAGTTCATCCATTTGTACTTCTTATCAACCATGACAAGACAATAATGAGTCATATTTACATCAAACATACTTGGTTCCATTGCCCAAACCTTTGTTCTACTGTACTTTCTTCAAGGGTTGACATCAATGACAACCAACCTTAATCAACAATCTCCCCCTTTGGCATTGATGGAAACACTCTGATGCAATAATGAACTCATGTCATGCAATACTGAATTCATATCACTCATCCTCCCCATGGAACCATGCATCTATCCTTTGCATCTCTGTGACCATTTCTCCCCCTGGAATCATGCCTTTGTCCTCTGCATCTGATAAATATCTTCCCCTTTGTCATCAATGGCAAAGGTATCTTTCCATCTAGGATTTCTCCCCCTAAATAAATTGTCCTCTTTATGGTGCTTCCTCATGTAAATCTAAGACATATAAGATAATCATTCAAAAGCATTCATTTTGGAGTATAAATAACTCCAAGTCTCTAGTGAAGATACTCAAAGGCTTCCCGTGGAAGTGTTTTTCTAAATATGTATTCCACTTATTCTTTTGTGCCCACATACTCAACTCTGATGTTCTTTTCTGAAATCTGTTCCCATAGAAAGTGATAATTGATTAGAATGTGCTTCGTCTTGGAGTGCATCACTAGGTTCTTTAAGATACTAATGGTGCTTTTATTATCACAATAGATTGGAATATGCTCATCATACTCAACCTGCATATCTGTCAAAGTTTGTTTCATCCAAAGAAATTATGTACAACATGATGTTTTTGCAATATACTCTGCCTCAGCTGTAGATAAAGATATTGATGATTGTTTATTGCTTAGCCATGATACTAAACACTCACCCAAGTAGAATTTTGCTCCATTGGTGCTTCATAGATCATCAATACAACCTACCCAATTTGCATCTGTGTGGGCAATAAGTGATAGATCCTTTCCTTTTGGATACCATAATCCAAACTCTTTTGTTCCTTTGAGATATCTGAAAACCCTCTTCACTGCTAATACATGTGATTCCTTTGGTGCTTCTTGAAATCGTGCCACCTGTCCAATTGCCTGCATTACATCTGGTCTAGTTGTTGTAACATATAGTAGGCTACCAATCATTGACTTGTATCACCTCTGATCTATAGACTTTCAATCATCATCTTTTCTCAACTTGCAACTGGTTTGCATGGGAGTGATAACTGGTTTGCAATATTTCATTCTAAACCTCTTTATTCTTTCTTTGATATAGTTGGTTTGAGAAATAAAAATTCCTTGGTTGCTTTGACGTATCAAAAATATCAGAAATAAGGATAGTTCTCCAAGTAATGAAATTTCAAATTCATTATGCATATCCTTTGCAAATTTCTGACTTAACCTGTCATCATCACTACCAAAAATAATATCATCAACATAAACTTCAATTAATAAAATACTATCTTGACTTACCTTGATGTAGAGGTTGATGTTTGCACTTCCTTTTCTGAACCCTGCCTATTGTAGATATTTATCCAGACTAGAGTACCATGCTCTAGGAGACTGTTTTAGGCCATACAATGCCTTATTTAATTTACACACATAATATGCATTCTATGACAACTGAAATCCTTATGGTTGTTCAATGTAGACTTCTTCTTCAAGTTTCCCATTCAGAAAATATGATTTTACATCCATCTGATACACTTTAATATTTTTGGAGCATGAATAAGCTAAAAGCAATCAGATTGTTTCCATTCTGGAAGCTGGGGAAAATGTCTCTTCAAATTCCATTCCTTCAACCTGTGCATATCCTTTGCATACCAATATAGCTTTGTTCCTTGTAACATGTCCATATTCATTCAATTTATTCCTATAAACCCACTTTGTGTCGATCACATTCTTATCCTTTGTTCTTGGAAACAATTCCCAAGTGTCATTTTTCTCTATTTGATTCAATTCTTCATCCATGGCCTTATTCCAAAATTCATCCTTGTTGGCCTCTTCAAAACAGGTTGGTTCAATTGTAGATGTCAGTGCTAGGTGTGTTTGTTCTGGTGAACACATTCTTATTCTAGTCTCAACTCCTACATATTTGTTTCTGATAATCTGATATGAAGGATGATTATTTTGTACTCATCTTTTAGGTGTCTTTGGAGTCACTTTTTGAACTTGATATTCTACTTCTTTCGAATCCTCTTCATCTTCCCCTTCTTTTTCGTCTTTTGTTTCTTCTTCGTAAAGTTGTTCCATTGATTCATTTTCTTCTTCCTTTAATTATTGTCTACCTGTTTCATCAATTGTTACGTTGATGATTTCCACCACTTTGTTCAATATCAGGTTGTAACACTTGTATGCTTTCCTTGTACTTGAGTAACCAATGAGTACTCCTTTGTCCACACGAGATTCAAAATTTCCCATTCTGACATCTTCTCTTTTGATGTATCATTTGCTTCCAAAAACTCTGAAGTGCTTCACATTTGTTGGTCTTCCTTTCCATAGTTTGTAGGGAGTTTTGTCAGTGTTGTTTCTGAGCATTACTCTGTTTTGAATGTGAACTGTTGTATGCACTTCCTGTGTCCAAAAACTATCTGTCAATTTGGAATCCATTAGCATTGTTCGAGCCATTTCCTGTATTGTCCTGTTATTTCTTTCAACAACTCCATTTTGTTGAGGTGTCATAGCAACGGAGAATTGCCTTTTTATTCTATGACTGTTGTAGTAGTCCATAAATTCCTTTTAAGTGAACTCTCCTCCATTATCATATCTCAAGCATTTGATTTTTGAATCCATTTTATTTTCAACCATTTCCTTGCAGATCTTGAAGTTTTCAAAAGATTCTGACTTATTCTTGAGAAAACAAACTAAAATCATTCTTGTATAATCATCAACTAATAACATAAAGTATTTCTCACCTTTTAAACCCTTTGTTGTAG
>JZKD02S1775865.1:449963-467838 GCA_000966675.3 Picea glauca | reverse complement strand
CCAACTAGATCAGTATGCACAATTTCCAGTGGTCTTGTCATTGAATATTCCTTTGATTTGAACCTGGTCTTTGTTTTCTTTCCTTGTTGACAATGCTTGCATAAAGTGTTGGTTGATTTCGTGATCTGGGGAATTTATCTGACTGCTTCTCTTTTTTTGACTTTGACAAAGTTATCAAAATGTATGTGACCCATTCTTCTGTTCCATAACCAACTTTTATCTTCCTTTCCTAGAAAACACTTTTCATTTCTAATTTCACTTAACACATATATGTTGCTTGAAGTTCTCACAGCTGTAGCAATTAATTTTCCTGAACCTTCTTTTCTTATCTCACACTTTTTTGAATCGAAAGTAACTTTATGACCTTGGTCACACATTTGGCTCACACTTATAATATTATGTTTCATATCTTCTACTAGTAGAACATTTTCTGCCTTTGTATTCTTGTTCCCAATTCTGACTGTGCCTTTTCCAATGATTTTAGCTGAATCATCATTTCTAAAGGAGATTGATCCATCTCTTTCCTTTCTTAATTTAAGAAACCTATCTCTATCACGTGTCATGTGTTTTGAACAACTACTGTCTATTGGGACTCAGAAATGTCGTCTTTCCATCCACCTTTCCCTTCATCAGTCTTCACATTTCATCGCCCCATTAACCTTTCATGATACCATTTTCATAATTAAATATGGGTTAAACCTTATTATTTTCCAAATCATTTATTTTAGTATTAAAAGGGAATTTGTGATTAAATATTATAAAATTGACACGTTTTCATATATCTCAAAAACGTGTGAGATTTATCATGTGTAGGAATATGTGAAGGATTAATTCAAAAGAATTCTCGAATACTTACTGCATCATTTCAAGATTTGAGAAGATAATTCAATCCTAATCCAAGGAGAAGATCATGGAGATTCGGTTTTCATATCTTATCCAAGATATATGAGAGATATGTGTGAGGATGTGAAGGGATTATATTTTGTAATAAAGGGAAATGGGTTGAGAGAAAAGTGGATCTATAATTATGAGATGTTTATCTCCTTTTCAAAGATCTCATGTATAAAAGAGAGTGCCTTCTCTTCATGAGGAGGAGGAGAATCAATATTATGTGAAAAATGAGAATCATTATTATGAAAAGAGGATTCATTATGTAGATTAAGGGAATTGTTATGAGATAGGTTCTTGAGGAGAATTGCTATGATGTAGATTGGATTCATGAAGAGACTCCTTTTGTAAACCTACCTATTGAAGATTAATGCAAGTTTGAGTTCAATGATCTTGTGTCTCATAGAAGTTAGCATCTGGTGATCTGAAGCTTCCATGTTGGCATCGGCAAGGACCACTGATCTATCTTGGTAAGCTTATTGTAAACTGTTAATGTAGATTTTCATTTCATGTACCTGTTATTTTGATTTCATGTTAATTTTGTTTGATTTCACTATTAGAATGTGTTTCAAAGTGTGGTAATGTAGGAATGGTTGGATCTCCATATTTCACTATACATGAGCTTTAATGGAGCATCCCATTTGTTAGTTTAGTTGTTTCAGGAGATAGAATCAAAGTTCATCTTTTCTTTTCATGAGCCATCAATGAACATGTCCATCACCTGGGCAAGATCTTTTGCTTGTTTATGAGTTTTTATTTCCAGCTTTCGAATTGTGTGAAGATTGTCATTTTTAAAAGTGTGTTTGTTTCTAAATGGTTTTCTTAAAAGTGAGTTGTTCTACATATTTTTCTTTTGAATATACTTTCTTAATGTGACAATTTATGCTTCCAAATTTTCAATGATCTAGTCCCTTCCTTCTAGCTTTTCTTTGAGTGCTTCTTCAATTTGAACCTTCAAAATTGTGATCATTTTTTCTAATTTCTAAGTGTCTTCTTTATTGTCTAGTTCCACTTGTAGCTTCTTGTTTTTCCTCTTTTCTCTTATGATAACTTCTGTGGAACTCATCAATTCCTCTCGATAGTCAATGTCTGCCTCTTCAATTTCTTCTTTGGCTTCTTCATATTCTACTTTGGAGTTTTCTTTATCAGAGTCTTCTACTGCCATGAATATAACTCTTTTTGTCTCACTGTCACTGACTTCATCTTCATCTGATGATGAGATGTCTTCTTGGGTGCATAAGATTTTCTTGAAAGATTTCTTTGTGGTTCTTTTGCCTTTATATGTTTGTTTGTTTTGTTTGTTTTTTGAGTCACCTTCATCATTTCTCTTTTCTTATGAGGGCATTTGTTAGAAAAATGATCAATACCATCACAATTAAAACAAATTGAAGAAAGCTTAGCTCTATACCTACCATTGGTTCCCTTGTTAAGTCTTCTGACAAAGTTGGCCACTTCTTCATCATCTTTCGAGATGTCGTTGTTGCTTCTATGTTATTTTTCTTGTTTCTTTCCCTTTTTCTTTGATATTTTAGATGATTTGAAGGATTCTTCTTTTACATATGGATTTCCCTGTTCAGTTATCATTTCATATGATGTGAAGATTCCATGTAGTTCATCCATGCTTATTGATTTTATATCTTCTCTTTCTTCTAGTGCTGATATGTTAGGGTCAAATATCATAGGAAGAGATCTTAGTACTTTTTGAATAATTATAGATTCTTCGATTTCTTCTCCCAATCCTATGATTGCATTTATTGTTTCATCAAATCGTAAAAAGTAGGATGCAATATTCTCATCTTCCTTCATCTTAATTTGTTTGAACTGACCTCTATAAGTTTGAAGCTTTTCTTCTTTGACTTTTGAATCTCTTTCATAAATATTTCGAAGTTTGTCACAAATATCTTTAGCGGATTTACAATTTGCAACTTTGGTGAATACCGTTTCACTAAGACCATTCAAAATTTCATTTGTGGCTTTGGAATTATTCAGACCTAGTTTCATTTCTTTGTCATTTTTTGGTGGAACTGTTGGTACTATGTATCCATCTACAATTGATTGCCAAATTTCAAATCCCTGTGCCTATATATATGTCTTCATCCTTATTCTCCAAAATGCATACTTTTGTCCATCAAAACATGGTATTCCATTTGTTGTGATACTTATATGTTTAGTATAATGCACTCATTAATTATCAATCCAGGATTCGTAATCAATAGAGTTACAAGACACCAGTAAAAAAGGTAATTCTAATGTCATGAGTATAGAACTATTATAGATTATGCATGTTGGAAACAAAGCAAACTAGCAAACACAAACACACATTTGTTGTCTTTCACAGAGAGACTATCTACTCCATTAGGGCACATGCAAGTATGAGATGGAGTTCTTTTGACAGATCAACTCTGCTATCTGATCCAGGAAGCTAATCATGCAATCACACTCTGAAAAGGGAATCACACATCAATAATCAAGACATAGCATGGGAAGTTCAATAATCAATATACTGGGTATGTTGTGGTTCACAATATTCTATCGTGAACTTCACTAGTTCTTTTCCAAACACGTTTGAATAATGTTGTCAACATACATGTCCATTAGGCAAAATAAAATTCATAAGAACATAAAAAAGAACATATGAAAAACAGAGTAAGTAAATATCTCTAAGCAATCATATAATCTAAATCCTAGACTGAACTATACTGCTATCATCTGAAAGAATCAAGATTCAGTTAATCTCACGATTATGCTACTGAAACCAAATGCTAACACTAATCTACAAATTTTTTTACCTTTGTTGGGTGGTGGGCCCTTGCCTCTTCAACAGGTCAACGAATGGAGTCTACAGTAAGTTTGCTTTCAATCCACACGTCACTCTTACTCAAACCTCAAAACATAGAATTAAACTATGCAAACAACTCAACTCACATTCATTCATAAATGATCAAGACATGGAAATAAATGACATCCTTCTATTAAAATTCAACTCAGAATATGTTCTACAATATGTAACGTTGCTTCACATGCTGTGTTATGCTATCTCTCTACTACTTCCACCATATTTACCATGACTATTTAAACAATCTTAGTCTTGAAACACAAGGAGTTGAAATCTTTAGTAGATCAGTCAATTATCAAATTTATGTATTCGGTTACATATTTTAAGCTTCATCATCATAACACGAAGTGTATGAGGGTGAAACAATAAACAAACTAACTTAACATAGCCTTGCTAGAGCTTTGATGATTCAACAAACATCCACCAATTATCTTGGGCATGATCTGGAGCTAAACTTGGTATATTCTACTTCCTATATTGGTACCGGATCGTGACAGGTGAGATTCGATAGATGGTACCGGATCTGAAAAACATGTAAGTGGTTGGTACTAGACCAAAATATTCTATGGCCGTTGGTATCGGATCACGACAGTGAATGGTTTGGTACTGGATCTGAATGGAAGGTGTGCTTGGTACCGGATTCGAAAAGTGGCAATTTGGTGCATAAGTATCAAATGGTTGAGCTGATAAAAAAATGACGGACTCATCTAGAGGTCAAAGGTTACACATGGAAATTTAAAACATTATTACATGAAATATTTAGTCTCCTAGCTCAATAAACCACAAAATGCATGAATTCAGTTATACTTTACTTTATGACCTTATCAATGGCTAATGGTAGTGTTATTTGTCATTTATCCAAGCTTAGGTAGGACAAAAAGGTATAAATGAGGAGTATAATAGGGTAGTGGGGATGTTAATTAAGAGGATCAAAATTCCCCCATGCTAAAGTCATTGCACGTCCTCATGCGACTGAAAGAAACTCAATTTTTCAAAATATGAGACTCCATTCTTTACTTCTGTCGATCAATGATGTTGATAGTTGAGGCTTCTTCTTTTAGCTCCCTTTTTATGACCCTAATGTATTGTAAGAGTCTTAGTACCTTCTTGAGCTTATTAGAATTCTCTTCATGGTCATCTTGAAGTTGCTGGTTGGTTGCCTTTAGTTGCTCGTTTTCCTTTTTGATACACCTGTCCAGTAGTTGGTATTCCTTCACTTCTTGTTTGAGTTCCTGGTTTTGCTTTTGCAGCTCCCCAATATTTTTCTTCATCTTTCCTTTTGTTAAGGTCCTTATTGACCCCATTGTTTCTGTCTCGATGTATTCTCTTTCCTCCACTTCCTCCCTCATCCCACACAAAGTGATAGTAAATTTCTCCTTAGTTAAGCTAGGGATGTCATCCTGGACTGGTAAGTCTAGGGAAGGGGAGGCAGGATCTATTAGATCTTCATGTGTAAGAGGGATGAAAACTACTTTACCTTTCTTTTCCATGCTCCTTGTGGTTCTTGTATAAGGGGGTGGTGGATCACAAGTGCTAACAAGTTTCCTTTTCCTCTTTCTTGTCTGTGGAATGGTTACAAGAGGTTTCTCTATGGACTGTTCATCTTTATTTTTTGAGCTATTCTTCTCTTTCCTCACAGTTTTTGTCTTATGAACCTTCTCCTCAAGTGCTACTATTGATATCTCCTCCACTAGTTTGGATTTACCTTTTGATTCTTTACTTTTAAAAATCTTATTGACTGTGGAAGAGGGCCCTGCTTGTTTAATAGCTTTATCTTTTTGGCTCACTGTTCTAGAGGATGATGGAGTTACATTATCTTTCTTGCCCTTTTTCTCTTTAGGTTCCTTATCTTTATCTGGAGCAGGATGGGATTCCTCTATAGGTTTGTTTTATGTGGGAAGGTGTTGAGTGATGAGGGTTTTCCAGCTAAACCCTTTCTTCTTGATCTCATGTATAACTAACATCTTAATAAGACCTTGATGATAAATGCTAGTCTTCTCCATTTTGGATAGGGATTTGACACCTCTTACCATCTTGTTCAGACTCATCTATAAAAAATATGGGAAATCAATTTCAGGACCTCCTTCAAAGTGCAGTAAAATCCTAAGATGATATAGGAAGGTTACAACATACTTTCCCTCACAAGTGAGGAATCGTTGTAGACTAGCAAGCATAGGATGATATTCTTCCTTGATATAGTTTCTAGAAATCCCCTTCTTCCAATCAAGGTGTTGATGGTCTTACTTCATAAATCTTTGGTATATTTCCTTATTGATTCCTACTCCTTTGAAATACTTGGCTCCTCTGCTAGGTAATCTTGTGGCTTCCCTTAAAGTTTCTTCATTGATTGTTAGCTACAGATTTCCTATGTGCACAATCTCTTCATCGTAACCGTGAATAAATGTGTGAGATACCTTCTCATGACAGCCTGTGAATTTATCCAAAAATGGCATCCATCCTTCTCTAGCATACTTATCTCTACATAGATGGAACTCATCGGTCTCCCTATAAATCTGGAAAACTGGTTCATCTCTACTTACAACCATCTTTATAAACTATGAATAAAAAAATTGGGTTGTAGTGCAAGGATTTAGTCAGCTATGAGGGTAAGGGTTTGGTACCGGAGATCGTAGAGAGGAGTAGGATCGTAACTGGAGAAAGGTTGGAAACAATAGAAAAAATATGGTAATGGTGTCGATAATTCGAACAGTGAGTTTAAGTAAAGATGCTGCAAGGGAAAATTAAGACAAGATGAGGCTCATCTAGATGGATTTTCCACCCAGATAAGCCATTTCATTTTTTCCCGTTAGTGCAATGATGGGGACGAAACGTTGGGTGTCGAAGAATCATTATTTTTTGGGATAGGCGATTGGACTTCTGAGTAGTGAATTTGATGTTGAATTATGGCTCATGACATGAGATAGGTTCGTGATTGCTTAAGGACGAAGTACATTCTTGGTTTAGGGTCATGGCTCATCATTATTGGACATGCTTCATATTCACACTTTTGATGTGATTTTTCCCTCAATCATTTTCAAGCGCTTATGTGATGAGAGGATTGATTATGGTTAAGCATATGGGTATGAGGGAAGTAAAAGTTAGGTGCATAGTTTTAACACTAAGGTCATAAGATCTAGTATACATTTTCATACCTATTGTAGTTTTATAAGAAAAGGAAGATAAATAATACCATGTTACCTTTGCTTTTACTATTGTATAATCAATACCCATAGCATATGTGATTGCCTTTTTATTTGAAGCTTGTAGATTGTCAGAGTTCATCTTTTTAGGCTGGATTTTTCTGGAAGCTTGATACTGGAATTTCCTGTACTTCATGAAACTTCTTTATTTTGTTCTTGTCTTCTATTGTGTTTGGTTCTGCAGGGTTGTAAGGTGAATCATGTTGGTTTCTGAAAATGAGATGTGAGTCTAAAAAAGATTCCTGAAAGAGCTCTTTGACCCTCCCCCATGCCAAGGATGTTGCATATCCTTATGCAAGAAGTTTCAACACCCTGTATCACAATGGAAGAAAATTCATAAGAGAAAAGAAATCAAATCAAATTCCAAAAGTACATTTATCACCTAGCATATGATCACATGCCTAAAAATTGAAATTGCCTTTCTTTTGATGATTTATTGACAAGGGTAGCATTCAGTAGTGAAAACAAGGAGGTTTTTATATTTTTTCCAGAAGAACAGATCCAACCTGTTAGCGATCAAAGAGCACTGGTATTTTTATGACTATTCTCATCATTCTTCATTTGAAATATTGTTTTCTCCAGTCTCTTGGCCAATTTCATACTCCCTTTTCTTCATGAAAACTCTCATTGATGGCTTTTACTTGCATTCCAAATCATTGTCAGCTATTACTTGAAACCCTAGTTTTTGTCTTTTTCAAACAAAAATAATATAATTTTTGTGGTGTGTGTGCACTAAGTGATCTATGGCCTAAGTATAAACCTAAGCTACATTAATTATATGACAAACTCCAAGTCATATTAATGTCTAAGCCTAATCCAACCTATCGGGTTTATGACTTTTTATAAGAGATCTAAGCTTTAGACTCTTATCAAAAGGTTGGGGACCTGCACGCTATTTCCCAACTCAAGCCATAAGACTAGCACACCAAGTCAGGAATCAAGACACAAGTCAATACACAAAGCCCAGCTCTAACACCAATGCCTAAGCACAAGTGCCAAATTCCGAGTCCATATGTTACCAATGCCACACAACACATTAAATCCACATGTCAAGGCCAAGTACAAGCACCGATTTCCACTTAACCTCTCTCATCGATTGATCTGTCCAAAACCCGTGTATCAAATTTTGAAAGAGATCGACAACTACAGGGATCAAAGGGTTCGAAGATCTAAAGCCTGAATAAATCGAATTATAGATCCAATTCATGATATTTTCTACAGGTAGATTGATATCTAAGTTTTGATTGTTGCTTGGGATCCATCACACCATGTCAGGGTTTCATATAGCTAAGTACATGTCATAGCAAAGCAAATATTTAAATATCGCCCCTATCAATTTGACAATCTCTATCTCGTGCTTGAATCAAATGGAATAGTTGTAATAGAACTATCTACAATTTGGTTGAATGTATAGTAACCATAATTTTTAAAAGAGCACAACCTAAGCGTGCAATCATATATATTATCTCAATCAAAATCTATGAAAGTGGACTACATTTCTTCGACTGAGGTTGGGTTTTTACAAGTCATCTGCCAGGATCCCGGTTTGTAGGAAGAAGAATGTATGCACAACTATCTATAATTGGAGATATCTCATCTTTGGAAACATTTGATAAGTGAAGGCATCAAGTCACGATGAAATTCCAAAGAACACCAGATGTCGTAATTGTAGCTCGAGAAAAGAACACTCAATATGTGGATGCGGTCATGACTGTTCTGAATGCGGCTTTGATTCCCATGAGTGGCATTAATATTGCATTCAATAGAGAGATCATCGAACATATAATGTTCTCTAGGTTCGCTAGTTCTAGATCTGGCAAGAATGCATTGTCTCAACACAATATTCTAGAAGACATTTGGTTTGGTTTGTGCTGCAAGATTATATGTGATCACCTTAAGTATGGGATCAAAAAAGGACTGCCTTATGTGTGGAGAAAGGAACCGGGGAAACCTGTGGTTAGCCTTGAGGGAGATTCAAAGGGGTGTTCAATGTTTTGAAGATATTGTGCCATTTTTCCAAAAAGTCCGTCTACCTCGCTCTACCCTCATTGTGGAAGATTGGTTCACAGAAATTGGTAAACAAGTCAAGGAGAACCTCAAGAATGTGAATCCTATCTTTGGTGAAATTGGCTCTATGATGGAGGATTGGATCAAAGCGTGGAATTCAGTCTCATCTTGATTCATTTCATTTATTCTACAAAGTGTTCCATGTTACATTCTCTTTAAGGAAAAGTCGGTCCTTCATATTTTCTCTGCCTAGATAATGCCAATCATTCCTTCTTAGAGATTGGTACACATATAGTATATCAGGATTAAAATTGAGTAATTTCATATAGTAAAGTTGGCTATTGACTTCATTCCAAAGGCATAACAGTTGATTTCCGAGGAAAATGAGATTTTGGCTCATGACGTAAAATATGGAGAATGTTGTTCTAGATTACACATTTGATCAATACAAGAAGCATCATGCTTTGATTGGTAAGGAAATAAACTTTAGCCAGCTCATTGAATTTTTCAACAAACAACTAGCTGCCATAAAACAAAGCTTTCAACAGCACAGAAGGTAAAATTTTAACCAATTAGCTGATGAAAAGCAGAGCTTTCACCAGCTAACCAGCAAATTTTAATGTGAAATAACTGGTGAAATATGAGATGGCCACAGAAAGAGTATTTTTTCCCAGATCGAATTTTTACTAATCTAAATCTCTTGAAAACTCTTTTAATGGATAGATGTTGAATTATAGAGTCAAATATAAGATCCACTTTTGATGTAAAAGGGTTAGAAAAGGTATTCAAGTTGGTTTTGACACCTATTTTGGAGGCCACAAATCAGGGTTTTTTTCCAAAATTAGCAAATTTTAATTTCATCTTTCTTAAAAGTCATCAAATAGCCTTGGAAGGATTATCTGCAATGCACAGGGATTCTACATCATCTGATGACCATGAAATGTGGAATTGACCTCATTTTGAGGATCATTCCTTATCTTTTGTAAATTAGTTTTGACTTTCTATCTTTAGCATATCTGATCCATTCTTTTAGGATCTGGAAATTGTATTGTAGAGCTATAAAGCTAAAGATATGAGAGGAACTAAAAGGGGGTTCAGTCATAGGACTGAGGTTTGAATTCTGGATATAATACCATGCTGCATTTGTAATAGACTGTCATAGATATGTAATACAGATCACAGTCTTCTTTCTCTATTAATATCAGATTGTCATTTCTTACTTCTTCTATGATTTTATTCAAGTTATCTTAACTGCAATATGACTATCATCTCATAAGTCAGTTCATAGCTTGATTGAATAGTAATATTCACTTTGATTCAAGTTTGTCTTAGTTTCCAATGATTGTCATCTCATTGGTCAACTCATAAGCTTGATTTAATAGTGATACATGCACTATCTTATCCGACCCATCACATGTGTGATCTGGTTAGTAAGTATAGTATTCTTCATCCACTATTATGCTATTCATTTGATCATTGATTCTTGAAATCACTGTCTCATCCGATTATATATTCTTTGACTGTCTTGATATGACCTAGTAGATCAGTTATCCCATTTTATCCCAACATAATCATAAACCTATTCAAATTTTAAGTTACCAAACATCTTTGGCCTACAACCCCAAAGAGTTTCTTGGAGTGATAACACAACCTAAATTGCTTTAGAGATTTACTATCATTAGATGTTATGGATAAATTTCATAGTATAAGTAGATTAGACTCCCTAGTTAGGGATCCACTCTTAAGAAGTTTCCTTCTTAGGTAATGCAGGCTTTAGATGTCAGACCGATAAAGTTGACTTAGGGTAATTCTCAAATGGACATTTTCTTGTAGTAATTATCTTGTTTGTTAATCTGGAGTTTGTATCTTATAAGTGTCAACAGTGGCCTTTGCTTGTAGTATTCATTTTTTAGGTGACAAAAGTGAATTTTTTCAATCAGACAAGTATAGATGAGACATTACTCAACTAGAATCCACTACCAACAAGCCTGTTCAGTTCTCTGGTGGGGTAGTTGTGATAATTAGTGAGAAAAATCCCTTCCCCAGGCAGAATTCCCCATTGCCAACAAGCTTGTTCATTACCCTAATGGGTTTGCCTAGTCATACCACAGACCGGTACCCGCTGCCAGCAGACCGATACCCGCTGCCAGCAGACCTGTTCAGTATCCTGGCGGGTTAGTCTCTTAAACCCTTTTTCCATCAGAGGCTTCTTGTCCATAGTTACTTATTTCAGTTTTTATTAAAGAGTTCTTTTGCACGGTGACAGGGGAGGCTCGTCTGAAAACATTTTTACAGGTTGGGATGGTATTGGGTTGGAAGGTATATTCTCTTATTTGAATGTCTATAAATATTTGTATGAATAAAAAATAAACTTATGTATGCACATTATTTCTTTAGAATGATCCAGATGTATAATTTTGTCTCAGTTTGTCCATAAGAGAATGACCTAAAGTTACCTTAGGGTACTGATGCATCCTCTTCCATAAAAAAAAAATTAGCGTGCCCATGATAGAGAGTATTCATATACTCATATGTTACTCTTTAGTAAAGATAATCCAATGAGTACTATTGAAGTCTAGTTAGGGTGAGATAGTTACTTGTAGGCTAATATATTTTTTAAACCCTTTAATCATGCTGAAATACTGGATAAAGGCAACCTTTAGACTTTGAAGCAGATTAAGCATGGTTATTTTGACAATCATAGGTAAAGATTATGTCTTCTTTGTCAAGCAACAGAACCAAAAGAAATTAAAATTCTTCCTTTTAGCTAGCAACAGAACCAAAAGAAATTAAAAATTATTCCTTTTAGCTAGCAATAGAACCAAAAGAAATTAAAAGTTCTTCCTTCTAGCTAGCAACAGAACCAAAAGAAATTAAAATACTTCCCTTTAGTCAACAACATAACCAAAAGAAATTATTGCTTCATAAGGGATTCCATTTGATGTTGCATTCGACTTCCTGGTTCTAGCTTAAGTGGTTACTTCATGGCTTCATACTTCATAAGATTTTGAAATAAGCATAGCATTCCTTGTCAATTAGGTGATGTGTCCTGATAGTACTATATAAGGACAAACTTATGGTACCGGACCAACACAGGAATGCTAGTACCAGACCAGAACATGATTGCTGGTACTGGATCAACACTGCTGGTACCGGGCTAGAACAGAGTATTGTTGATTCCTACTAACTGATGTTTAGCAAGTTCGTGAAGGATCAAATATATTATAGAAATCTACTTACAAAGATAAAATGCAAAAGTAAAACAAAAGGAGGTAAGAATCCATTGTTACCTTTAGCTTATTAACAAAACACAATCCACACCTATGTACAAAGGTTTTTAAAAGTAGATCAATCAATCAATGTGGATCAGTAGGAAGGTTTCCTTCCTTATTGATCACCTGCATATCTAAATTGTGTAGTACACGTGTCAGAAATTCCTCTTTTGACAAGGGTTTGTTATAAATTCTCAACCAGTGACCATTCACAAGTAGTGGTATCTGATGTTCGTCAATTGTCTTTATCTTGATTGAACCATTATCATAGACAGTGTTAATTTCATAAGGTCCCATCCAACGCGTAGTTAACTTACCTTTGAAATTCTTGAATCTGCTGTCATATAACAGGGTCCAATCTCCTGGTTGAAATTTTTTCTTTTTGAGATACTTGTCATTCCATTTTGTTCTCTACTCTTGAATGAGGGTGGTTCTTTGAAGTGATTCCTACCTGATTTCATCCAACTCATTAAGCTGCAATAGTCTTTGTTGTTGGGCTTCATCTAAGTTCATGCCAACTTGTACTGCAGTCCTAAAAGTTTTGATCTGGAATTCTATAGGGAAAAGCACCTGCTTCTCGTACACCAACTCATAAGGTGTATGTCCTGTTTTATTCCTCCAGATGATTCTATAAGTCCATAAGGCTTCTAGTAATCTGTCAGCCCAATCCTTGTGGTGTAGCTGTATTGTTTTAGTAAGAATGGACTCAATGAATTTGTTGGTAGACTCTACTTATCCATTTGCTTGTGGATGATAGGGTGTAGATTTCTTGTTCTTGATTTGGTACTATTTTGTAACAGTTTTGACTAGATTAGAGGTAAATTGAGTCTCCTGATCAGTCATAATTTCTCAAGGTACCCCAAATCTAGTAAAAATGTCATTGAAAAGGAAATCCACCACTGATTGTTCACTTGCATCTGGTAAATCTTTTGCTTCAACCCACTTAGTCACATAGTTAGTACATGCAAGTATATACTTTTTCTTTTTAGATGCAGTGTTAATGGGCCCTACAAAATCTAATGCCCATTTCTCGAAAGGCTCAATGACTACTTGGGCTTGAAGTGGCATTTGGTCTCGTGTAGTAGGCTTACCCATTCATTGGCATTCATCACAATTGGATACATAAGTTCTAGCATCTTTGAAAACATTAGGCCAATAATAACCCAATTGCATAACTTTATAAGAGGTCCTCTTGCCAACAAAGTGTCCTCCACAAGGACCATCATGGCAGGCTTGCAAAATATCATGGATCTCATCTTTCCTTACATATATTCTAATTACCAAATCTAGTCCTTTTTTGTATAGACAATCATCATGCCACATGTAGTTTTCACTTAGTTGAATTGCTTTTTGTTTTTCTCTAGGAGACAATTTCTAAGGCATCTTTCTTGTCACCAGATAGTTATCTACATTTTCATACCAAGGAGTAAATGTAGAAATAGAAAACAAATTTTCATCAGGAAAGTTATCATCTACTGGTGCGTTATCTCCCAGATGAATCATTCTAGATAAGAAATCAGCCACAAGATTATCCTTACCAGGTCTATCAATAATGTTGATATTAAACTCTTGAAATAATAACAACCATCTTGTAACTCTAGGGTTTGTTACAGGTTTGTTCATTAAGAATTTGATGGCTGAATGATCAGTGTGTACAAAATCATGATATCCTGTAATATAGTGTCTAAATTTATTGATAGCATGGACCATAGCTAACAATTCTTTTTTTGTGACCGTATAATTAAATTCTGTCGGAGACAGATTTTTACTGACAAATTAAATAGCATAAGGCATTTGATTTTCCCTTTGTCCAAGAATTTCCCTAAGGGATGTGTCTGAGGCATCGATACAGATATGAAAAGGAAGGGACCAATTTGGTCCTCTTAATACAGGGGTAGTTGACAATTTCTATTTTAGAATCTCAAAAGATACTTGGCATTCATCATCCTAATCAAATTAGGCTTCCTTAGATAATAACTTGAATAAAGGGGTAGCTAGGCTTGTAAAATTCGGAATGAATCTTCTATAGTAGCTAGCATTCCCTAAAAAGTTGTGAACTTCCTTTTGTGAGGAAGGTATTCTGATTTATGTGATAATATGAATCTTGGTCGGATCAACTCTCATTCCAAAACCAGAGATGTGATGTCCCAAAACAATACCTTCAGTGAGCATAATCTTTGACTTTTCATTACTTAGGGAAATATTAGTTTCCTTACACCTAATAAAGACTTTTTCTAGACTGGTCAAAGCTTCCTGGAAGTTATTTCCATGGACTGTAAAGTCATCCATGAAGACTGCCATGCAATTATTGGTCAAGTCAGATAAAATGGCTAGGACATCCCTTTGAAAAGTGGTTGGGGCATTGCAAAGTCCAAAAGGAAGAACCCTATAATCATAGGTTCCCCATGGGAAGGTGAAAGTGGTCTTCTCCTGGTCTTCAGGTGCTATTTGTATTTGGTTATAACCACTAAGCTCATATAAGAATGAAAAATACTTCTTCCTGGACAAGGTATCCAACACTCGATCAATAAATGGTAAGGGAAAATAATCCCTATGAATGGCTTTGTTCAACTCCCTGAAGTCTACACATATTCTCCACTTACCATTTTTCTTGGGAACTATGACAAGTGGAGACACCCATTGACTATCTGAAATGGGGTATATGAGATTGGCTTGAAGGAGTTTTTGCAATTCCTATTTTACAATATCTTTGAGGGATGGATTCACCATTCGATGAGGCTGTCTAACTGGTCTGATTTGGTCATTAGTGTATATATGATGTGTGCATGTGTCAGGGTGAATGCCTTTCATGTCTGCATAATCCCATGCAAAGGCATCAAATTTTCTTTGGAGCATTTCAATTACTTGTGACTTTTGTTCTGGTTCCAAACTAGAGTTGATATACAAAGGTTTTCCTGGGCTAATCTCAAAAAGTTCAGTACTTTCTTCCTTCTCTGAGAAATATGGTGATAAAGTATATAATTGAGTGATATCAGGGTGCCAAGTTTGTTGAAATTCAGAACTGAAAATGTGTGACAACTCTTCAAAAGACCTCAGATATTCAATGCAATTTGTATCAGCCAAAATAAACTTAAGACTTGTCCATCTAATTGTTCTTGCATTCCTCTTACTTTTTCAAGTGTTAACAGGGGTCTGATGTAATCTAACTCTCCATAAGTTTTTTCTAACCAAACAAGTATCTCCTGTGCCGGTTGGGCAGGAGGGAAGAGGACAAGCTTTGGGCTATGTATGCCATTGGATATAGTCATCTCACCAGACCGACAACTGATAAAGGCATCTATTGTGGCTAGCCAAGGACAACCAAGAACCACAGGGTGTCCTGGTTTGGAGGATGATTTAGAATAGATGACTAGAAAGTCTACTAGATACTCCCAAGAAGCTAGAGTGACTGTGACATCATTTAGACTTCCTGCAGGGCTAATGACTGACTTATCTGCCAACTCTATCATGGTTTGGGTTGGTCTGAACTAGTTGATTTGGATTTTTTGCATAGTGTCAGAAGGAATTACATTAATTTCTACACCCAAATCAATGATTATGTTTGGTAAGGAAATACCATTAGTTTCAACAGTGACTACTGGGTTCCCAGGGTCATTATATTTGTATGGAATTTCAGAAATAAATTCAGATAATTGCCCCACCACCTGAACAAGGGGAGGTTCCTTCTTCTTCCTTCCTAGTTTCTTAAGTAAAATATCCCTTATGATTTCGGCATATATAGGGATATCCTTAATGTCTTGCAGCAGAGGTATTTTTATACATATATTTTGTAACTCATCCTCTATGTATTTGTGCAAGGGTGGGTCATGTTTCTTCTTTAATAATATTTCAGGGTAGGGTGGAAGGTTAACTTGTTGAGGTACTCCTATGGACTGAGAAATGGTTGGAATAGGAGGGGAAGTCTCTTCTTATATAAGGGTGGTTTGAGTGTTTCCTTATTCAGAATGATTATCATTTTTTTCTTGAATTATTACCCCAGGATTTGATTGATTTAAAACTTTCTCTGATCTTAGTTGAATTTCATAGGTGGGAAAGGTTTGAACTTCTTCATTCTACACAGGGTGGGTTGGTCTATTATAGGGGTTAGGGATTGGCTGGGAAGGGATTGTTGTTGGTCTCAGAGGGTTGTGGACAGCTTGGTTTTGTGGTTGTTGATTGGCATTTATAGATACTTGTTGTTGGTGATTAGGGTTCAAGGGGACTGTAAATTGTTGTTGTATAAGAGGTGGAAGTAAAGCTTGCATCTGCGGTGGGTTAAATCCAGGTAGTAATTGGGAAGTGTTTGCAGGATACTATGGATATGTAGGGTAAGAGGGATTCCCATACACAGGCCCCCTCCAACCTTGTTTCCAAGGTTGAGTTTGAGCTTGCTGAGGTGTCCATTGTGGATAGGGCATTGGAGGAGGACTCTATTGTCACTGTTGATACTGTACATTAGGGTCATAAAACACATTGGGGTTTTATGCTCTCCAAGGTCTTCTAGAAGGGTATGGTTGTTCTTGTGAGACTCCTCCTCCCCTATAAATGGCTTGTAGCTCAAGCAAAGTTGGACACTCATATGTGGGGTGCTCTAGTGTACATAGGCCACATATTTCTATGACATTTAATGTGCATTCTTTATCATCGTGTTTCTTTCTACATCTAGGACAAAAGATTGCTAAAAAAATGTATTCTTCCTGTTTCTTTTTCAGTTTTTGGGTATCTAACTGGTTACTGATTGTGCTCAAGATGTTTTTTTTAAATTTCTCTAATAAGTTTCCTAACTCAATTCTACTGACATTCCCTGAGCTTTGTCTTGTATTTCTACTAAAATAATCTTTTAGTCCTTTTCTTGTTTTAGCTTGTCCTCTTGAGTATCTTTTACAATAATATGCAATCTCTGAAAAAGGATTTTGGTGCACATCTCCTGAAATTAACAAGTTTAAAACTTATATGCAGTCATCTCTAATACCTTTCAAAAATACAGTTCTTACTAAAGTTGGGTCTATGGTGAATAATTTTGATTTCTAATAGTTGTATGAGAACCTTTCTAAGTAGTCTTCATGGCTTTCATCTTCTGTTTGCTGCATTTTAAAAATGCCATTTTTAGCATATCCTTACAATATGTTGATTAAGGTTGGTTGTCATTGATGTCAAACCTTGAAGAAAACCCCGTAGCACAAAGGTTTAGGTAATGGACCCAATATTGTTTGATGTAAATATGAATCATTATTGTTTTTTCATGGTTGATAAGAAGTAAATATGGATGAACCCCAAAGTGGTCCCCTTATGGTGAAAGCCCTCATGGGAAGACACTTTGTGGAGTAACAGAACCCATGATTAATTGTGGAATAATGAGATGAAGTAAAGTGAATTTGTTAGGGAAAATATCATATGTGGATAGTGCTTGTCATTTCATTTTTGGTGGTATGTGGAACGCCACATAATTCCTCACAGTTAGAGAGTTATGGCCATGAGAAGTTGGAGGCCCCAGGTTTGGGTAATGGACCCAAGTTTGTTTGATGGGTAATGGTATGAGTTATGATACATTTTTAGATAATAATATTATATATGGATAGTACATGTCATTCCATTTCTTGTGGTATGTAGAATGTCACATAACTCCTCACGGTTTGAGAGTTATGGCCTTACGAAGTTGGAGGACCCTCATA
>JZKD02S1775865.1:414854-434100 GCA_000966675.3 Picea glauca | reverse complement strand
GAATTATGACTCAGACCCAAAGAATGCATCAAATATGATAAGTAGTCATTTCTTTTTGATGAACATCTATCTAAGGGAGAGAGAAAGTTCTTTTCACTAACAAGCACAAATACGGAGTGTCCTCAAACGATTCTTTTTCTCAATCAAATCTTGACGTAATGCTAAAACTTTTAAATGCCTTCTAATATGCACAATCAATCATAAAGATGTCTTTTATTGTTTGCATATGAATGATGATCAATTCAACACAATGATTGTCTTGCCAATTATCTTTCTTGCATGAATGAAAACCAAACTAGCACAAGCAAAAGTCATACAAACAATACACCCTTTTGTAGCAATCAAAACGAAAAGCGAAAGAAAAGAAATAATCAAAGAGAAAAACAAACTACACACCAAAAAAACAAAAGTTGAAGAACAATGATCTTAACTGAAATTGAGATAAAGAGGTTTGTAGGCCTTTGATGACCTTCACCAGGGTTTTTACTCATCTGATGAGGAGAGAAAAATAATGCATGGGTTTCAAACTTCACTCAATAGGAAAAACTCAATGAAAATAGTGAAGAAGGCTGCAAGATCCAACTAACAAGATGTTTATTCTTCAAAAAGACAGATGTCAAGGCTGAAAGAGAAGAAACGTTGACTCACAAGGCTACTCAGTAGAGGAGGTACAGAGGCAAAACCCTGACAAAGCAATTCTGGAAGGTTTTTTGGGCCAAAGAGGGTTGGCACTCTGTTTCCAAAGGAAAGGAGAATTATAGCGCTCTGTGCAAGAGTATGGGGGAGCGTTGTCTCTCTATTAACACTAGGATAGGGGCGCCAGTGTCTAAAAACCCCAAAAATGTCAAAAATTCCAAAAAATTGGAATTCAAACTCGACAACTATGCTGAGTGTGATAAGGTAAGGATCCAATCAGCTCATGAAACCAATCAAAAGAGGAGTAAACCAGGTCTGAAACAATCAAGGGATAGAACAATGTCAATGAGGAGAAAAATCCAAACAAGAAGTTTCGATTTGAGGCTATCTCCCCAGCGGAGTCGCCAGTTTCTGTTGTAGGAAAATCTCCCTGCGGACAGGTAGATTGCCTCTAAGATCTTGACATTAACTCTAGACAGAAAATTCTTAACATGGACACTGACTTCCTTTCAAATATATATAAACTAACACATGAGAAGGAAGGATGACATAAGTACCTTTTATCGACGTTTTTCCCTGCACGCTCCGAGTTGTGCTCCAATCCTTTGCTCCTCGCTGAGTTCTATGGACAAAAAAAGATACGACCACTTCCTACTCTATTGATATTAGCTTGAAAATAGATCTATCAATTAATGATAAGTTCATGTGGCATTAGACACAAACCAGAAAGAAACAGGCCAAGCGTGTCATATTGATGACAATAATGACAACAGTACTTACAATCGTAGATGCAAATGCGACAGCTTTGTCAAGTCCCCTTCGTCTAACCCTTGCCTGAAAGATCCACAACCTAGATAACAACAGCTTCACTGATCACTCTCTTTTGGCTGACTGTGAGTTTCCTCCAAGATCATAAGTTTCATATCTTCAGTTCTTCCTCCCCCTTTCCACCATCATAGAGTCTGTTTATATAGGTTAAGAGGAGCTTAACCTCTTGAGTTATATTTAGAACAAGTTGGGAACCTTCTCCTTAGATCAGGGATCTCTTGATGAAACCAAGAATTCGAACACAACTGTCTCCTAATCTCGAAAGATCCTCCCCTTATTCTCCTCAACGGGCCAACTACTGCCTCAGATTAGGCAGCGCTCCCTTAGAAGGGGCATCAAAGCGCTATAGCGCTCCCTGGTAAGATTTAGGGGAGCGCCAGCGCCTTCAAGATGAGCAGCGCTCCTTCAGAGGGGGATAGGGAGCGTTATAACACTCCTTGAAGCCTTGTAGGGGAGCGCCAGTGATTCTAGGGCTGAAATAGGGGAGCGCTCCTCCTCAAAACCTTTGTTTCAGGGATTTCTTCAGGTCTCAAGAGTTATTTGACTTCAGTAAACCAGTTCTCCTTCTTCAAATCAGGTATATGAGATGTTATAAGTGTCTCCTTAGTGTCGTTGACATGGCAGTATGTCTGAACATCATTTGTGACACTTGTAACCAACTTGCGACACTTGCGAAAGTTGTAAGGAAGGTGTGACACTTACGACAATTGAGAGGGACATGCGACACTTATCCAGCTGAGTAATTTTGACGTGTAACAATGCTGACCTTTGTTGGGCGAGGGGCCCTTACCGCTTCAACAGTTCTGCGACTGAAGTCTACAGTAAGTTTGCTTTCAATCCACACATCACTTTGTTGACGGGCAAAATTGAACGCTCGTCAACTGGAGAAGTGGATCTAGTCCGGGGTTGTCTAAATAACCCAAGCCATTTGGGATGATCCACCCCGACGGGTTTAGCGGCTTCATTGGCCGATCTAAGTCCTAAGAAAATGAAAGAAAACTAAAATTAAAGGAACTAATCTAAATGAAAACAACAATTAAAGAAAACTAATAAACAAATCTGAAATATATATATACAGTCTATTGTCTAATATTATACATCCTTAATTCTATGAAATTAAATGTTTAATTAACAGAATTAGATCTTAATCACATATGTATAATATTTACAGATTACATATTTTAAATTAAAGCCTGCAAAAATCATTTATACACTGTCCTATGACAACAAAACTATTGTTTTCTGATTTTTATAATTTTATGAGAAATAAATAAAATGGAAACTATCTAAGCTGAGCAATCAAAAAATAATAATCTTAACTAATAAATCTGAACTAATATATCTATCTAAACTACTTAAATAACACTAATAAACTAACCTGTAATAACACTTTCCAATTTGCCCCGTGCAAAGTATCTGATTCAGCTATACGATGGGAGGAAACCCGCACCAGATTCTCCACAAGCTTCTTGTAAACAAGAAGCAACAATGCTCCTTGGATACAGATGATAGAACAAACAAGACATAAAAACAACAACAATCTTATAATTTACAAATCATCGCAGTTAGATAAATCCTTGTGCAAGGTTTTGTACAGGACAGTTCAATTAACGAAGAAGATAAACATTTATTCATTAAATTGAAACAGAATAATTGTTGTGCTAAAACTTAGATACATAATACATGGAAAAAATTTAAATCACAACGCATTAACATGTAATAAGTCTTGATATCTAAAGTAGTCAAAGACTTAATCACAAATTAGAATGCACAAAACCTGAACGAAAGTATGATAAATTGAAAGCTAAAGCTGTTACAAAAGATCGAATTCCATTCAAGTCTGTATCATCATAAATCCATAGTCTTGTTCTCCCAACAATGATGATGGATTCTTTACAAAAAATAACAAGTATTTAAAGGCCACAGGGTAAAACATCCCTGTGGGAATTATCAAAATAGTTTACAAAAAATCTGGGAACAATCTCCCAAGTCTTCTCTATTTCTGCCTATGACTAACAACTTAAAACAAAACTATATCTAAACATCCATAGTATGTCCAATTTGTCAATGAAATTCGTAGGTACCTATAGGTAGACAAGAATAGACAAGTTTAGATAATGTTTATTGGTAAAATTAACAAAAAATCTAAATTTTAAGACTAGCTATAGAATCTTGCGATTCTGTAGCTGGTCTAATTTGAAAACAAAACCATTTTAAATCAATCCAAAACTAACAGAAATATATCCTACCTATTAAATAAATCTTTAATTATTAATTCAACACAAAATAAATCGTTCATGCTAGAAGTAACCAGATTCTTTATGCCAATTTGAAACAAATGAAATCGTAATTGAATTAATCAAATGATAACAGGATATGCACGATCTGTCAAATGACTTTTATTACCAATTCGGAGAAAACATAATCGATTGACAATTGGAAACCAACGAAATCATTTTTTGAATCAATTTCAAACAAAACAGGCCATTCAAACAAATCTTTGGTATGAATTCAATATAGATATAACATGTCAATCCAACACTTAACAAAATCGATTCTAAATGCAAAACTAACAGAGTTGTTTTTTTTTCTTTCTTGAATCAATAGATTACATCATATTTATCAAACCAATCCCTGATATCAATGCATCGCATACACAAAAGATTATGCTATTTCAAACATACAGAATTGTTTCAAAATCAAACCAAAATAAATGAATCGAACTAATCTTAGGGCTGGCACAATCGCTATGCTAAACTGAGAACAATAAAATCGCATTAACCAAATCATAGCTATATTTGATTTTATAAAAATGAATCTATTGTACATGATTCATAAAGAAATCATTTTTAGTACTCCGAATATAATAGAATCGTTTTGAATCTAAACAACAAACATGACTAATCAAAAGAAAACCCCAATCATTCATACTAATTCAAACCAACTCATAAAACAAAATTGATGTTGAAGTACATACATGGGCAGTAAGAAAATGATTTGATCATGATAACTTTGAATTGACAAAGGCTGTTGTTGCTTCGACATTTCTGAACACAATCGAACCGATGGTTTTTTTTTTCTTTTCATTGGCTTGTATCCTGTCGTTATCCTTTGACAACACTGTCACTTGTTCCTCCAAATATTTAATCTTAGATTGCAACAGGGGAACGTCGATGTAATAACATTCAAGCCAGGCATTACATTGAGTACATGGTGATTGATCGGGCCTTGGCATTACATGCGAGGGTTCTTTTAAGTTACCAGGGGTGTCACTGTGAAGCTTAATTCCCGAGAATTTAGGGTCGTTCTCGAGGCACGGAGGTAAGTTGGAAACATAGTCATAGGGTTCCATTGAGAATAGGCCATGAGAAAAGGGGTATTCCTCGGCTAGGAAACATTCAATATCAGAGTCTGAGTCCTCGCTCAAGACTATTATCTTTTGGTCAATGTCTTGTTTGGGTTTGTTCCTAGCACATTTGGATATCCATCGTGCATTTTTCTTCCCCTTACTGTTGACACCAGTAACACCTTTTCCTTTCTTCCTTTCAGGCCTCTTGACGACCTTAGTATTGTCTTTAACACATGGATCAACCATGGTATCGGGTAGGTCACAGCTGGGGTAATTTGAGGGTTTGACAGGGGATAGAAGGGTAGGAGATGTCACGGTAGGCATAACCAGGGTTTCAGTGACCACAACCTTGTCAATTTGAACAGACTCAAAAGTGGCAAAGCCATTCCTTAATAGGAAGGCTTGCCAACTATCACCACTAAGGCTCAAATGGTGGACAACAAGGACTTTGATCAAGCAGTGATGAAAAAGGCTTCTATCCGCCTTCTCATGCTTAAATCATTTGGACATCTTGTAGAGACTACGTAAGAGATAATGTGGCATATTCAGAGGGTAGTCTATAAAATTCATCAACAACCGAAGATGATACAAAAATACCAAGCCATAACAACATTTGCAAGTCACAAACTGCTTAACATTTGCCAAAAGATCGTGCCACCTAGGTTTGAGGGCAGTGATAGGCATACCTCTATCACAACTAACAATCTTTCTTTATGTGAATAGCAGTGGCCACGACACCTCGTCTACTTTGGAGTTCTTAAACCACCTTTTCCCTGTAGCTGGTAAGCCTGTGGATGAACTGAGGAATTCCTCATTTAGCTCGAGTTGTATGTCTTCGACCTTAGCCCTGTAACCATCGAAGGTGAGGGCGAACTGTTGGGCTACCGAAAGGTTAAAACCCTCAAATCTCTGGATAAATACCAACCAACCACTATTTTCCAAATCTTCATGGGCATTGTTGAAAAGCAAGAGTGTTTTGTTGCTATTAGGCTCTATGCGCACCACAGGTGCCATAGGCAAGGGCACACAGTGAGCCGGGTAAACGGGCAAGGGTTTGGACAGGGGAAACGTAGGATCGAAAGCTTAGGGATTTCCCCAAAACCAACAGAGGTGACCCAGGATAGAAGGTAGGCATAATTCCAAAGTGTGCAAGGGTGGTAGAACGAAATCAACCCATGCAAAACAGTCATATCCAAATGTACAATCGACGACGCATATGGTGGTTCAAATCACTATTGAAATGTGTTAAAATCAATTTCATTCAAACAATTAATGGAATCTATGGTAGTTCGACACAAGTATTTGCACAAACATAGTGTTTGTATGGTTTTAAAATCAAAACAATATTTCGAATAAGGATTTGACCATAAAACTTATGCATTGTATGAAACCATTGTATTAAGGGTCTAATCACCATGTTAATGTGTTGTTATGACACCATTGAATTCGATCAAAAGAAATAGAACATCAAACCACCATTGAATCAAGGACTCAATCATAATGATTAGAACATCACCACAGTCTTATAAAAAAAGAATGAAATGAAGTCATATTAACAACAAAAAAATGTCAAATGAGTAAAGGTTTTGGTGTCTTGCCAACTGTGTGACCATAATTGAATTAAAAATGCAATGAACACATAGACAAGAGTAATCATAATAATCCAGTGACAATTTTAATGCCATTGACGTGACTTTGAAATCAAATTTTTCACGCTTGCAGTCGTGAAAACGAGAACAAAGGCAGGTGTGCAAATGTGCAAAATAATAGTGTTGTTTTATTCAAAAATTACGATGAGAATCAAGGGTTCCAAAACACTTGTGTAGGCAGCTTATAGAGATAGGATAAAAAAGAGAAATGGCTGCCAACAATGGAGACACACTGGTAGAAGAAGTTATCTCTACCAAAAGAACAAATTCAGATTATGATAATGAGAAAAATTCTAACTGAAAAACAACAACCAGAAAATTGTTTAAACATCATCGTTAATCAAATATTCCAGCAGTGCTTAAAGGATGAAAACTAATAACAGTCTTAAGATAAGTGAGCCACGATATTAAAGATAAAATCCCCAATACCATTGACAAAGCTACTGCTACCAGCAGGCGTCCATAGCCTCGACAGGGTTTCCATTTAACCCACTCTGATATCTGTATCCTGCCAGGAAGTTCCAGATCAGAATAAAGGACATTTTAAGGTCAAGTTATCTCATATTTGTGAATTTTCGTATACCCAACATTGTTTCTCTTCCAGCGGGCCTGTTCAGTACCCCGACGAAGTTGTCTTGGTGTCATGCATGTATTTACCCGCTGCCAACAGACTTGTTCAACATCTCGACGGGTTTACAAGCACTTCCCACAACTCTTTTATGATTTATTTGGTTTTTTAAAGCTGTAAAATTGAGCAGGGTGACGCTGAAAATCATGATATTTTTGACATATTTTTTTTTTTTACAGACCTCAACATAATTTTTTGGAACTGTCCTTCATTAAGATCCAGAGATGGTTTATTTACAGAACCAACCTTCTAAGGCAGGGAGACATCTTCTAAGTTATTCCCTTAAGGAACAGGGACGGCGTAAGAAGATAATAGATGATCGTGACAAGCTTTACTCACAGACCGAAATCAGTCAACTTCTTTCAAACAATAGTCTTTTCAACACAGATGTAAATTTCAGCAGTATATAATTGATGTTTAGACAATTTTTCAACAATCATTTCAGTGAAAGAATTTTTTGTTTTCTTTGTCTGAACAGTTCAAAATGCAAGTATGTGTATTTCCAAAAATAAAAACTGATAAGTACAAGGGGAAAAATCAAAACCAATACAGTAAAAAGAAAAACAAACAAAAGAAAAATATTTACATAGTATACAAAGGGTTGTCATCAGGCAAAATATTTTTTCAGAGCTTGGCCATTCACCGGATAGGTGTCAGGCTGTCCCTCTAGATTCTGTAATCGGAAAGAACTGGGACCCAATTTCTCAACAATTAAAAATGGTCCACGCCATAAGTTCTAAAATTTTGTGTGCTCTCCCTTTCCCTATTGTGGTTTGTCCCATTTCAAGATAAGGTCACCGACTTCGAAGTTCCTATCAGAGGCAGAGTTGGCATCAAACCATAATTTGAACACTAGTTGATGCTGATCCAACTTACGTTTATCTTGAGCTCTTACCTCTTCTAGTTTCATTAAAGCGTTAATTCAGTTTTCCAAAGGGGGACAATCTCCTTCTTGTATTTTCTATGATAACTGTAGTGAGGGAAGAAGAATGTGTGGTGGCAGAATTGCTTCTCTGCCATAGACGAGAAAAAAGGGAGAGTTACCTACAACAGTTTTTGGTGTTACCCTATCAGCCCAGATTGCGTTTAACAGTGCATTATGCCAGTTTTTGTGATTCTCAGATACCGTTCTCTTGATGATTTTAATCAAATTTTTATTTTTTGATTCTGCCAATCCATTTCCATGAGGGTAGTAGATGGTAGAATACTTTAATTTAATTCCTTTTTCTAGAGAGAACTCACTCATCTCAAGAGAGTAAAAATAAGAAGCATTATTGAATACTAAACAGTTAGGGATACCAAAACGAGTAATAATATTTGAATTTAGAAAGGCAATTACCTGAATGGTATTCACAGTTCTTAATGCGGTAGCTTTAGACCACCTGGTGAAATAATATGTGGCTGTTATGATAAACTTATGCTACTGTGAGGATGGTGGATTGATTGGACCTATAATATCAAGGCCCCACTGCTGAAAAGGGGAGTTTATTGAAACTGGATGCAAAGGAAAGGTTGGTTTCTGTATCCGCCCAGATGCTTTTTGAAAAATAATACACTTACGACACAAGGCATGGGAGTATCTAAAAAGCGTGGGATAGTAATAACCAGCTCTCAAAACTTTATGGGCAGTGGTGTCACCACCAAAATGTCCACCAGCTTCTCCTGCATGCAATTCTAGTAAGACTTTTTCTACTTCATCTTTATCAAGACAGTGCATTAATACGCCATCAAAATTTTGATGAAACAGAATACCATTAATCAATTGAAATGAGACAGATTTTAATCTTAATGCTCTTCTTTTAGTGGGATCCAGGTGATAGGGGGTTGACCCATGTTCAAGACAGAATTTTATATTGTCATACCATGGACTGACAAAGTTTTGTGCACAGCAGATTGCATTTTGATTGTGTTGTCCTAGGTTTGACATATCGTTTTCTTCTTGTTGTCTTGCTACTGATTCAACGACTAACTTGCATAACCCTTGGCCTCTCACTATCTGATCTGGGGTAATTTCTATGTCATACTCTGGCAAGGAAGTAACCCAGTTCACGCTTTTTTCGCCTAATTCTTTCTGCACTAACAGATTCCTGACAGCTGGGTAAGGGACAATAATTTTCGTCCTAGATTTCAAAAGATTAGATCAGAAGTGCTTGAATGCTTTGAAAACAACATAGGCTTGCTGATATACCGTTGGGTAATTAAGTTCCGCACCTTTGAAAGAAGAGCTCATAAAGACAATGTGTACCTCATTGTTTTTAGGGTTCTTTTGAGTTAGGACGACAACGTAGGAATGGTCAGAAGCAAATGTGTAGAGCGTGAAGTCTTGCGAAAAGTCTGGGCTCATGAGGGAAGGAGCGTCTATTATAGCCTTTTTTATTGAATTAAAAGCTTGATTTTCTAAGGGTCCCCAATGATATTGTGCATATTTCTTAATTAAATTATGTAAAGGTCGGACCATTTCGGAGAAACCGGGGACGAATCTCCTGACAAAGTTTATCTGGCCTAAGAAATACTGCATAGACTTTTTGGATGAGGGAGGGGGAAGTTTCGAGATGACTTGAGTCCTTTCAGGGTCGATAATTATCCCTTTGCTTGACACAATGAATCCTAAGATTTTACCTTGTTTTACTGTGAAGATGGATTTTTTAGGATTTAAGGAAATGCCATATTTACGACATCGCTGTAGAACGACTCTTAAATGAGCTAGATGATCAGTTTTTTTTTTGGAAAATACAGTAACATCATCTAGGTAAACTACAACGGATTGGTTGATTAAGCCTTGGAAAGCGATGTCCATTCCTCTTTGGAAAGTGGCACCAGCATTAATCAGTCCAAAGGGCATTTTTCGATAAGCGTAGGTGCCCCATGGAGTGCGGAAGGTAGTTTTAAGTTGGTCTGGAGGAGACATCAGGACTTGGTTGTACCCTGAAAAACCATCCAATAAGGATAGTCTCTCAGAACCAAATACCTGTTGAAGGATCTGTTCCATGGGTGGGACAGGGTAGTTGTCTTTATCAAACGCTCTATTAAGGTTTTAGAAATCGACGCAAAGTCAGATTTCCCCACTTTTCTTCCGGACAGGGACAAGGTTAGAAACCCATTGAGTGTGCCTAACAGGGAAAATTATCTTAGCATTTAGGAGTTTATTCAATTCTTTTTTAACGGTCAGTTCGAGTTTAGAGTGCATCTTTCTTAATATTTGTTGAAAGGGTAAGGTTTGGGGTTTCATAGGAATGACGTGTTGTATGATGTTAGGTTCAAAAGTTTTAAGGTCATCATACGTCCATGCAAAAACATCTTTAAATTATTTAAACAATTTAATAAATGCAGCTTTTTCTTGTTCAGAACACCCCACCCCTAAATTAATGCACTGTGGATTGTCATTAGTTCCTAAGTTGACTTTTTCATACAATAACGAGGAACTATTGGTTTTACAGTTGACCAATTTTTTGAATTTATCTTGAAGATCGTAAAATTTCTCTAATCTAACTACAGATTTAGGGATCGAATTTACCATGTCCGACGAATATTCAGGAGTTCTCGGATCTGGTATTATCGTGAAGTCACGCAAATTGTCGTCATGAGTGTATTCATTAATCACTGCACCTTGAAAAGTTTCTTCCATATGCAGGAAGCTAATAATCTGTTGATCTTCGTCGAAGACTCTCCAGTTCGTGATGTTGTCAGGAATAGATGGCCTGAACAATAGTTCGATGGAGAATGCATTTGGAGACAGGCCTTCTGCAGGAAAGAGTTTGGAAGCTACGTTAGCTAATAGATCAGCTTCAGAATTATTCAATCTAGGAATAGAATTTATATTGAAAGCAGAAAATTTATTCATTAAATTCCATACCTCGGATTGGTAGCTTTTAAGATGCAATGACAGACAGTGGATAGAATCTCTTACCTGTCTAACCACGATTTTGAAATCGCCAAAGACAGTCAAATTTTGAATGTTCATATCTAAAGCTTTTCTGAGACCCTGCAGTAAAGCCTCATATTATGTTGTGTTATTAGTACATTCAAATTCTAGCCTACATGCAATCAAGGTTTTGTTACCTGCTGGATCAATAATAACGCAGCCTGCACCTGCTCCTTCTTTGGACTTTGACTCGTCAAAATAAAGAGACCAAATTTGATTTTTATCAGGTGCATGAGACCATTGTGTAGAAGCTGATGGCTACACATATGCTACAATCTCAGACTGTTGTTCTGGGTTGGTGATAGTTGAAGTCTCGGACATGAAATTGCCGAAAAAGGTATCCATCCCTTGTATTTCGGGTGAGTCGACAGAAGGTGTAAATGGTTCATTGGGATCATTCAAATTTGTGACTATGAGCTTTAGGTAGCGTTCACGATTTACTTTGATCTTGTTGGGCTTGCCATTCTCGAGAAGCCACAGGTGAGACCAATCTGTTGTGAAATAGTCATGTAGTTTCTCTGACCAGTCCCTGCTTAAAAACAGACCATACACTTCTGGAATATCCACAACAATAATATCAATCACTTGATGAACTTTGGGTTTAGACGATAATCTTATAAGCAAATTCCTTAATTCGCCTATGACTTTGACACTAGTTCGATCAAGCTGTATGATTTTTAAAGTGGATGGTTCAACCTCAGCATTAATATTCTGACATACAGACCATGGCATCACATTGGATTATGCTCCTAAGTCTACCATACAATTGTGTATGTTTCTATTAAATATTTCGAAAGTTAACAAAAATGGAGGTACATTTCTGCAAGTACTAAGGGTGGAATCTTGTGGCTTTTTACTCGCAGTTTCTAAAGCTAATTTATCTACATTTGTTACATTATTTACAGGAAGGCTTCCTTTATCATGAGGATCAGGATTATTCTTAGCAGAAGTCTTTTGAGGAACTTTGTTCTGAACAACCTTATTACTATTTGAATTACCATTTTTGCTATTCTCTACGATATTCTCTACGATATTCTATAACATTTTTTGTAGCAGAAATGGAAATTTTAATAACTCATAAACATAAATGTTATCCCTTAAATTTTTAAGATCTTCAACTAAATCATAATCTAAGTTGGGGTTTACATGACTCTGTTTAGTCTTAGCTGGTTTAGATTTCTTCGGGGGCAAAGTCGTAGTGTTTTTGGAAGAAGGCTTTTTTGTTATCTTACTCCTAGTATTGTAGGGATGTACTGTCTCGAAGTTAGCTTGAAAAATGTTATCCGAGAAGTGTCCAAAAATGTTTGGAGAAGATTCTTCTTCTTGAACTGTCTCTTGTTCAACAACCTCCTCAGGAATCTCAGGAGGCATCAAGTTATCCTGGGCTTCTAGAATTGTTTAAAGAGCGAATTGCAAACTTCCTAGATTTAAGCCCTCAGTATTTGGATTAGGTCGGTTGGTGGGAAAAGGCTTCGTGAACGGGGGTTTGTAAGGACCTTTGCTCGAAGAAGCTTCTTCGGCTATCCTTTTCAAATCTATAACTTGATTTGATAGTTTTTGAATGACTTTAGTTAAGTTTTCTAAATCTGAGCTTTCAGGTTGTGTTTTATTTTGAGAAGGTCTAGGGAGGATTTTGATCTTCTTTTTGGAAGATGAACTAGTTTTTGTTTCGTTGCCAGTAGTATCTTTTAAACTAAGTATGTCTTTTTCAATCTAGTTGGCCTCTTCAAAGGCCTCTAACAACGTGGATTTCTTAGATCATTTTACCCAAATGGTTATACTTTGATGTAAGGCTTTAGTATAGTATGCTATGATAAGATTCTTAACAAGCATTGAATCGGTAGGGATTCGGTTCTTTAGTGTTAAGAATCTTTGATTAAAGTCTTTAATTTTTTCTTTTGGGTTCTATCTTAAGCTAGAAAGCTCCATGACTAGGAATTCCGGGGACTTATCATCTCTAAACTTTTCCAGAAAGAATTATTCGAATTTCTCCCATGACACAATGGTATGGGGTTGCTGGGAAAAGTACCAAGTTGAGGCATTGCCCTCGAAAGTATAGGGGAACAACCTATAGACTACGTCTTCATGTTCAACATTACAGAGTCTAATGGCTAACATAAACTTTTTAATGTGGTCTTCAACAATCTATTTAGAGTCAGGGTCAAATTTGGGAAGCCACTTCTCCGGATGTTTGGGTAAGGGATGTTGAGGCCCAGGTATGGCTACAGCATCCTGGTCGAGCCAGGGTCTGGCAGGATTGTTCTGGTTGGCCATTAGTGTAGGCGATGTGGAAGGCTGAGAAGGGAAACTTCCTTCATCAGAAGAGTCTTCTCTAGAAGAAGAAGGAGATGATGGAGGTGGTGAAGGTGGTATTCCAGATCCTCCTGCAGTAGGAGTGAGGATTGGATCTGTAGGGTTTAAAGTGAGGTTAGTGCCTCCAATTTGTTCTCTGATGTCATAGAAGTCTAAAGGTTGGTCCAAAGGTTGATTTGGTTGTCTTAAACGGGCGAAGGCACTATGTGTTCTTAAAATATATTGGCGGACAATATCTTGTATGTCACCACCTGTAGGATTTGGGGTTGCTGGTTCAACTGCGATCCGTAGATCATATTTTGATGTGGTTGTTGTTTGAGGGGGGGTGTTTTCATTTGAATGGCTTCTTGTCACTATAGGTGAGAGGTTGGGTGGTGGAGGAGTCTTACGACTGCCTCGTTCCATTAATAAATTTCAGGCCCTCCTTCTAGCGCCATTTGTTGACAGGCGAAATTGAATGCTTGTCAACTGGAGAAGTGGATCTAGTCCGGGGTTGTCTAAATAACCCAAGCCGTTTGGGATGATCCACCCTGATGGGTTTAGCAGCTCCGTTGGATGAGATAAGTCCTAAGAAAACGAAAGAAAACTAAAATTAAAGGAACTAATCTAAATGAAAACAACAATTAAAGCAAACTAATAAACAAATCTAAAATATATATATACAGACTATTGTCTAATATTATACAACCTTAATTCTATGAAATTAAAAGTTCAATTAACAAAATTAGATCTTAATCACAAATGTATAATATTTACAGATTACAGATTTTAAATGAAAGCCTGCAAAAATCATTTATACACTGTCTTATGACAGCAAAACTATTGTTTTTTTATTTTTATAATTTTATGAGAAAGAAATAAAAAAGAAACTATCTAAGCTGAGCAATCAAAAAATAATAATCTTAAATAATAAATCTGAACTAATATATCTATCTAAACTACTTAAATAACACTAATAAACTAACCTGTAATAACGCTTTCCAATTTGTCCCATGCAAAGTATCTGATTCAGTTGTTCGATGGGAGGAAACCCGCACCAGATTCTCCACAAGCTTCTCGTAAACAAGAAGAAGCAATTCTCTTTGGATACAGATGATAGAACAAACAAGACATAAAAACGACAACAATCTTATAATTTACAAATCATCGCAGTTAGATAAATCCTTGTGCAAGGATTTGTACAGGAAAGTTCAATTAATGAAGAAGATAAACCTTTATTCATTAAATTGAAATAGAATAATTGTTGTACTAAAATTGAGATACATAAGACATGGAAAAAATTTAAATCACAATGCATTAACCTATAATAAGTCTTGATATCTAAAGTATTCAAAGACTTAATCACAAATTAGAATGCACAAAACCTGAACGAAAGTATGATAAATTGAAAGCTAAAGCTGTTACAAAAGATCGACTTCCATTCAAGTTTGTATCATCATAAATCCATAGTATTGTTCTCCCAACAGTGATGATGGGTTCCTTACAAAAAATAACAAGTATTTAAAGGCCACAGGGTAAAACATCCCTGTGGGAATTATCAAAACAATTTACAAAAAATCTGGGAACAATCTCCCAAGTCTTCTCTATTTCTGCCTATGACTAACAACTTAAAACAAAACTATATATAAACTGCCATAGTATGTCCAATTTGTCAATGAAATTCGTAGGTACCTATAGGTAGACAAGAATAGACAAGTTTAGATAATGTTTTATTGTAAAATTAACAAAAAATCTAAATTTTAAGACTAGCTACAGAATCTTGCGATTTTGTAGCTGGTAATTTGAAAACAGAACCATTTTAAATCAATCCAAAACTAACAGAAATATATCCTACCTATTAAACAAATATTTAATTATTAATTCAACACAAAACAAATTGTTCATGCTAGAAGTAACCAGATTCTTTATGCCAATTTGAAACAAATGAAATCGTAATTGAATTAATCAAATGATAATAGTATATGTACGATCTGTCAAACGACTTTTATTACCAATTCGAAGCAAACAGAATTGATTGATAATTGGAAACCAACGAAATCATTTTTTGAATCAATTTCAAACAAAACATGCCAATCAAACAAATCTTTGGTATGAATTCAATATAGATATAACATGTCAATCCAACACTTAACAGAATCGGTTCTAAATGCAAAACTAACAGAGTTGTTTTTTTTTCTTTTTTGAATCAATAGATTACGTCATATTTATCAAACCAATCCCTGATATCAATGCATCGCATACACAAAATATTATGCTAGTTCAAACATATAGAATCGTTTCAAAATCAAACCAAAATAAATGAATCAAACTAATCTTAGGGCCGACACAATCGCTATGCTAAACTGAGAACAATAAAATCACATTAACCAAATCATAGCTATATTTGATTTTAGCAAAACAAATCTACTGTACATGATTCATAACAAAATCATTTTTAGTACTTCGAATATAACAGAGTCGTTTTGAATCTAAACAACAAATAGGACTAATCGAAAGAAAACCCCAATTGGTCATACTAATTCAAACCAAATCATAAAACAAAATCGATGTTGAAGTACATACTTGAGCAGTAAGAAAATGATTTGATCATGATAACTTTGAATTGACAAAGGCCGTTGCTGCTTCGACATTTTTTAAGACAATCAAACATGTGGTTTTTTGTTTCTTTTCGTTGGCTTATAGCATGTTGTTCTCCTTTGACAACACTTTCACTCATTCCTCCAAATATTTAATCTTAGATTGCAACAGGGGAACGTTGGTGTAATAACATTCAAGACAGACATCACATTGAGTACATAGTGATTGATCGGGCCTTGGCATTACATGCGAGGGTTCTTTTAAGTTACCAGGGGTGTTGCCGTGAATCTTAATTCCCAGGAATTTAGGGTCATTCTTGAGGCACGGAGGTAAGTTGGAAACATAGTCATAGGGTTCCATTGAGCATAGGCCATGAGAAAAGGGGTATTCCTCGTCTAGGAAACATTCAATATCAGAGTCTGAGTCCTCGCTCAAGACTATTGGCTTTTGGTCAATGTCTTGTTTGGGTTTGTTCCTAGCACATCTGGATATCCATCGTGCATTTTTCTTCCCCTTACTGTTGACACCAGTAACACCTTTTCATTTCTTCCTTTCAGGCCTCTTGATGACCTTAGTATTGTGTTTAAAACACGGATCGACCATGGTATCGGGTAGGTCACAGTTGGGGTAATTCGAGGGTTTGACAGGGGATAGAAGGGTAGGAGATGGCACGATAGGCATAACCGGGGTTTCAGTGACCACAACCTTGTCAATTTGAACAGAATCAGGAGTGGCAAAGCCATTCCTTGATAGGAAGGCTTGCCAACTATCACCACTAAGGCTCAAATGGTGGACGACAAGGACTTTGATCAAGCAGTGATGAAAAAGGCTGCTATCTGCCTTCTCACGCTTAAATCGTTTGGACATCTTGTAAATACTATGTAAGAGATAATGTGGCATATTCATAGGGTAGTCTATAAAATTCATCAACAACCAAAGATGATACAGAAATACCAAGCCATAATGACCTTTGCAGGTCAAAAACTGCTTAACAATTTCCAAACGATCGTGCCACCTGGGTTTGAGGGTAGTGACAGGCATACCTCTATCAAAACTAACAATCTTTCTTGATGTGAATAGGAGTGGCCACGACACCTCGCCTACTTTGGAGTTCTTAAACCACCTTTTCCTTGTAGCTGGTAAGCCTGTGGCCGAACTGAGGAATTCCTCATTTAGCTCAAGCTGTATGTCTCCGACCTTAGCCCTATAACCGTCGAAGGTGAGGGCGAACTGTTGGGCTACCGAAAGGTTAAAACCCTCAAATCTCTAGATAAACACTAGCCAACCACTATTTTCCAAATATTCACGAGCATTGTCAAAAAGCAAGAGTGTTTGGCTGCCATTAGGCTCTATGCACACCATAGGTGCCATAAGCAAGGGCACACAGTGAGTCGGGTAAATAGGAAAGGGTTTGGATAGGGGAAACGTAGGATCAAAATCTTAGGGATTTCCCCAAAACCAATAGAGGTGACTCGGGATAGAAGGCAGGCATTAATGCCAAAGCGTGCGAGGGTGGTAGAACGAAATCAACCCATGAAAAACTGTCATATTCAAATGTACAATAGATGACACATATGGTGGTTCAAATCACTATTGCAATGTGTTAAAATCAATTTCATTCAAACAATTAATGGAATCTATGGTAATTCGACACAAGTATTTGCACAAACATAGTGTTTGTATGGTTTTAAAATCAAAACAATATTTCGAATAAGGATTTGACCATAAAACTTATGCATTGTATGAAACCATTGGATTAAGGGTCTAATCACCATGTTAATGTGTTGTTATGACACCATTGAATTCGATAAAAAACAATATAACATCAAACCACCATTGAATCAAGGACTCAATCATAATGACTAGAACATCACCACAGTCTTATAAAAAAAGAATGAAATGAAGTCATATTAACAACAAAAAAATGTCAAATGAGTAAAGGTTTTGGTGTCTTTCCAACTGTGTGACCATAATTGAATTGAAAATTCAATGAAGACATATAAAAGAGTAATCATAATAATCCAGTGACGATTTTAATGCCATTGACGTGACTTCGAAATAAAAGATTTCACGCTTGCAGTCGTGAAAACGAGAACAAAGGCAGGTGTGCAAATGCGCAAAATAATAGTGTTGTTTTATTCAAAAATTGGGATGAGAATCAAGGGTTCCAAAACACTTGTGTAGGCAGCTTATAGAGATAGGATAAAAAAGAGAAATGGCTTCCAACACATGCTTACTCAAACCTCAAAACATAGAATTAAACTATGCTAACAATTCAACTCACATTCATTCATAAACGATCAAGACATGGAAATAAATGACATCCTTCTATTAAAATTAAACTTAGAACTATGATATGTAATGTTGATTCACATGTTGTGTTATGCTATCTCTCTACTATTGGAAGATTGGTTGTTGTCACTGATGTCAACCCTAGTCATGGGTTTTGGACTGCAAGATTGATGAAGGTATTTGGACATGAAAAAAAATACACATGTAGATACAAGACCCATCGATGGATAATATACATCATGTTGTTTATGGTGGTATGTGGCATGGAACGTGGATCCTCATGGTTGAGGAGAAATGAATTTTTGAAGATGACAAAGTGAATTGAAGAAGGAAGTACATGTAGGCCCTGAAGATAATTAAAGAAAAGAATTACAAAACAAGAAATTGTCAGGTTGGCCCTAATGTTAAAAGGAAGTGACATAAATGGTATAAATAAATATTGTTATACATTCATTTGATACATAAGTTGAATTTCATAGGAAATCAAAAGTAAAGAAGGGCGGATTTCAAGGGAGGATGAAGTCTTTTGGTGATGTGTTCTAAGGTATGTTATTTTTAGGTCATCTTACCATTGTTGCTATAAATTTTTTTCTAGAACTATTTAGATGGTGAAATTGATATGGTATTGAGAAGACATATCAAGGTACTTGTGGTAAAAATTACATCTCTTGATTCGCTATAATTATGGAGACACACTCTGTGGAAGATAGGGTTTGTGACCAGTCCTGAAGCTAGTCAATAAACAGGTGTTCCAGGTAAAAAAGTCATAACTTCATCAATAATACAAATTACATGGGACAAATTTCATTGGAAATAGTACGGAATTTATTTTCTTGTGTGCTATTTTCAGAATCTGATGTTAAATATTGAGCGTCAAGAATTCTGTACAAGTTCGGACTCCTGAATAAACCATAATTGAACAAGGTCTACCATTCTCTCTATAACTTATTTTTGGGGAGGATTCAAGGAGTGAAAATTGGAGGAGTTTCAGAGAATACATTGAGTAATATTATCTATAGGATCAAAGTACTCCAAGAATTGAAGAATTGCAG
>JZKD02S1775865.1:384006-408728 GCA_000966675.3 Picea glauca | reverse complement strand
TGTAGATGTCTGCACAGATCTGATGAAGTAGATGCACTATTGAGATGTCCACACATATCCACTTTATCTTTTTATAGTAAAGAAGATCCAAATAAAGTTTGGATGAAATTTTAAAAACCGTGTGGCCGTTTTCGAAAAAATGTTGAAATTTTGTTGATTTTAAAATGATCATATCTTCACTTCCCGGACTCCCTTTTGTTGGAGAAATTTCTATTTTCGACACATTTGTTCAGTGGGAGTTAATTGACTAGTTCTATTTTAGACTTTTTATTTTTACCATCACTATTATGCATGCATGCATTCCTAAGGAAAGCTAACTGTTTGATTGTTTTTCTTAATTATGGAATGTTCTGCCCTATATATGAGTATATTGCACTCACTCATTGTATCATATTGATCATGATCTATGTATCAATCATCAATTCATTGAAGTAGTGTGAATATATTTTCTCATTCTTCCATATTGAATCTCTCTTCCTTTCTTGATAAGATTTTTTTGTAATTGTTTTAGCTAGATCTCCTATGTAGGTTTCCATGAAACAATGACATGGTATCAAAGCTCTTCTACTTGGAGCAAGCCAGACAATTCAAAGAATAAGGAAACTCGGGGTTTCGGCGAGCTAAATCTGTGGTCATAACTTTCAACAATTATGCTTCCCAAAATATTAAGTTTTGGAGGAAACGACTCGGGACGAAAGTAAATCGGCCCATTTTGGAAGTGGGTTTTCAACCGTTTGGCGATATTACTCACCTTTTTCTCAGAAAGTAAGCCACAAGATAGCCTCTTGAAACTGATACGAATCTGTGGTCGTACCTTTCTACAGTGATTTCTCTCAAAAATATTAAATTTTTGAGGAAATGGCCTGCATGAGAAGTAAATCGACCCATTTTGGAAGTGGGTTTTCAACTGTTTGGTGATATTCCTCACCGTTGGATTAAAACGTAAGTCGCAATATCATCCCTTGAAACTGATACGAATTATCACTTAAAGTGTCATTTCTATTGTGATTTCTTAATTTTTCACTTGCAGATTAAGATTAAATTTTTAGGGGTTCTTATAAACAGTGGGAGAGATGGATATGAAAACTATTATATAGTCAAACTTGGCGGTAATCCTCACACCATACAATTATTTTGATTGGAATCCCAAGGTGACATTCCAACTCAAAAGAAAAGGACTATATAATTTGACGATGGTGACATAAACATAACCTACATCAACGATTGAGAAGATGAGATGGGTGAACCGTAAGGATGAGGCCACAGGACTACTTCTTGAGTTAATCTCCACTAATTTGTGGTTTCATGTTGCCACATGCAAGACTCCAAATGATATCTGGACCACCTTGGAAGAACTTTTTGAAAAGCAGGATGAGATGCGAGGTCATATGCTTGAGGTAGAGTTGAATACCTTAGACCCTAAAAGTTTTGATAATATACAAGATTTTTTTACTAAATTTAAATCTTTGTTATTGATCTTGGGTGAATGTGGTATTGATAAGTCTACACAAGAGAAACAACTTATTCTAACAATCTTGGCCAATCTAGGACCAGAATACACTGTATATGTCTCCAATTTCCATTATGGTAGATGTCTTTTTGGAACAAATTGGAAAATGCCTACGTTGGCTCAGTTCATTGAGTCTCTTACACAAGAGAAGACAAAACTCATACATATGGGCCTCATGAAAGATCCCAAAGAACATGCACTCACCATGCATAATGAAAAAGGGTCATCCAAATAGAACGGGAAGGAGGGATATTCCAAACCCTTTAATGATTCTTCAGGTTCCAAAGACTCTTTAGATTCCATGAACAATAAGAAGGTAAAGTAGTGCACTTGCTGCAATAAAGATAATCATGAAGAATCCACATGCATGTAGAAGCAGATCGATCTTATGGCATAGGTACTTTAGAGGAATAACCTTGGAGACTTAATTCCTGAAGGAGCCAAGAAGAAGAAGGAAGAATACCATGTGGCTAAGAAAGGTAATCATCATGCTCTGGTTGCAATTAATTCCTCATATGATTCATGGATTATAGATTCTGGTGCATCCCATCATATGGCAACAAAAGGGGAAGTTTTCTCTTCTTTGAGTCCATGCTCAAGACCCCCTATTCTCATGGGGGATGACACTCCAGTAGCAGTAGCAGGAGAATGGAGAGTGGAACTCCACAATGGAAGTTTCAAGAATGTTTTACATGTTCCAAATCTTTCCATGAATCCACTCTTAGTTTATCATATCACTTAGAAAGGTAAAAATGTTGAATTTACATCAAATTCAGTTTCAGTAATTGACATGCATGACAATTCCATTATTGCAATTGGTGAGGTGGATCACAATTCAAGGTTGTATAAATTCACTAAGTTTTTTGACAATGACTCCTCTTTTCTACTTACACATAAGGAGACTACTTTGCATGCACCTACAGTGCAACATGCATATACTCTTGTTCTTCCATCAGTTTCAGACATCAGAGATGATTCCATGAACTTAGATTTTATAGATGGAAATAAGTAGGTAGTACATCCAGATAATAATCTATATCTAAAGCTTCAACAGATGCCCAAGAAGTCATAGACCACACTTCATGTAGCAGGAAACCTTGCAGGGAATCCATTGGATTCGAGGATGACTCGATCTCAACATGAGGATCCTTCTCATGTACTTTCAGCTTCAAAACCTGTGATGCCCATGCATTTCTATATGATTCAATATATTGATACACAAAACTACAATAGGGTTGTGGGAAATCCATTATGGCAAGAAGCCACGTAGAAGGAGTATGACTCACTCCTACAGAACCAGACTTGGAATCTAGTTGCACTTCCACCAGAAAGGAATATTTTCAGGTGCAGATGGGTCCACAGGATAAAGAGGTACAAGGCTCAACAGGTTTCCAAAGGACTTCATCAGATCCATAAATATTTCTACATATTCATGAAGAATTTCAGTGAGCCAAAGTTTCAGACTTTGTGGGATCGTCTTGCAGTGAAAAACATAGTTTCCTAGCAGCTGCAATTTTCTTCTTTCGATACATGATCTTTTGAAGGGGGTTTTGGTTCCCATGTGGTTTTCCTCTTTCCTCACTTTTATTTAGTGTTCATTATTTTCATTGTACATAAGTACGTAAAATGTCCTAGTATATAGGACTCATTTTTTACTCTATAGTGATGTCCAGGGGGGGTGTGGGAGAAATTTCTATTTTCGACACACTAGTTCAGTGGGAGTTAATTGACTAGTTCTATTTTAGACTTTTGTAGAAGACTCTTAATAATAAGATGCTTGATCTTCTGATGGCTTCTCCTCTGGCTCTATCTGTTCAACCTCCTGTATAAAATATTCACAATCTTATTTATTCCCAAATAGAACCTCCAATATGGTCCATAATTCATTTGAAGTTGCTTCTTGTGAGTCATCATATATTTGGTGGAGAATTTCTAGAGAAATAGACAAGAAGATAAATCCTATGGACATATCTTGTCTATTGAGAAAGTCATTTTTCTCATCGACAGAATCATGCTCTACTTCCATTTCCATGGTTATTTGTTATAAGCCTCTACTTATGAGAAGAAGTAGAATCTTTTTCTTCCACTCCAAATAGTTATGAGGCATGAGAAGTATTATCGGTGAGTAAAACATAAATTCCATCTTTTCGGCGTTCTTCAATCTTTAGTACCTGCAAAAATAACTTGGTGTAGTTTTTTCTTAGCAGTCTATCGGATCTGATACCATGTGAATGTGTTGAACCTGTGAAAATATATCTAGCTAAACAATAATACACAGATTTGCAAAGAGAATTGGAGAAAGAAGGAGAAGGAGAGAAAGAATGAAATAAGTCTCATTAACCGTATTCTACACTCAAAGAGTGAATAATTTACAATAGTTATAGGATACATGAGTAACTAATGATCCATAGTGGTTTTCTAGAGTGATTTGGACACACACTAGTAGTTACAGGGGTAAACTGCCACCTAGTCTAGTCTCTCAGGTAGTTACGAGAGTGAACTGCCACCTAGTTGAGTTAACTAGTTAATCAATCTTCAGTTAACAGAATGTAATAGAGTGTAGTGAGGAGTATATCAAGGAATCAAGGGTAATGTGCCAATATGGTGATGGAACCAAGGCAAGTTTTCATTAGCATGGTGATGATCCCAATGCTGAATGGTGACAAAAACAATGCATCATCTAGACTCAACTCAACTAGTCAAACTGAAGTTTCAACTGAAGAAAATATTATCCAGGTGGAATATTCTCCCCTAAAATATAAGAGACTGGATAATGACTAATTATGACTAATAAACAAGGAAAAAACTTAGGAAAAAAAAATCCTATTTGTGTGTGAAGTAACTCCAACATAATTGCATCTCATTCTCTTGCTTGTAGTATTGATCCTATCGTCGGTTCTCGCTTTTGCGTTATAAGCCTTTCACCTAATAATTTTGCATAATCATCCAAGCAGAGCCTTGTTTATAGCCTTTGCAGCTTGACACCCTATACCCAAGAGGAAACATTCCCCTGAGTGTACATCTCCCTTATACACGTCCTTGCATTAAGCATAGGTATGTTCCACTGCTGGAACTAGATTTCTTACTTGCGACACTTGTTTCCTCCTCTGTATCATAGCATTCATTTGACTATATAAAAAAAAAGACGGGCAGGAAAATAATATTATCTTATATTGGTAGCAACCATGTCACTTTTGAACATAGCACAAAATTCTTGAGTCCACTTGTCATCAAAATTTTGGGTTTAGAATGAACTTAGGAAGCTGAGCTCATTATAGAGAGTTTACTCCCTCGACTGGTTACTCATCCAATCCCTATGGAGAGTTTGATTGATGCTTCCTACATCTGAAAGTTTCATCATTGAGTTTATGCTGCTAGAGTCTTCCATATGTATCATGCTCTTGTTCAAAGGATGTCTATCAACTTGTGTCAGCCATTCCTTCAAACTCTTGACTTTGCATGTTGGCCATACCCTCAATGTGTCTCATAATTACATGAAGTTGCAATCATATTATGCATCATGGCCCTACTTTCCTCATTGGCAGGTAATCTTGAACTCAATATTTGACATTTCATCATTGGTCGTTGACTAGGTGGTTTCCCTTATGTTCGACGACAATAAATATATTCACACATTGGGATTTGTGTAGTGTCTTGAATGCCATTATCCTTATTGGTGGTTTCCTCTCCTTTGTAAACAATTTTCCTTATTGGTTTCTATTCAGAAGATATTTTTCGTGTACCACTTGCATCTGGCACACGCGAAGGACACACAGGGTTGTTGGTTCATGAACATGTTCTTCATCTGATTTCCTCCAAAAAATCAAGATCCTTCTTTGTACCTTGTTCTGAATGATGAGAGATGTCTCAATGCTCTTCTTTCAGTAGGTCTCCTTCCATCAACTTCAACTCATCTATTCTAGAGACAAGACCTAGAGTCCTATGAGTACCTAGAGGCTTGCATTCATTAGTGGCAGGTTCTCTCGCCATCGAAATTTGGGAATACATCAATGTCTCTTGATCAATGGATTATTCAACTGTTCGACCTTGACACCTCTATTCACACTTGTAAGAATGTACTTGGTGCCTTGATACCTACTTTCATTATTGGTAGGATGTATCGCATTTGTTAACGGTATACCTTAATGACCGATAATCAAACAAAATCTCATTGTGTTCGACCTCAACTACTTTATTCACACAATGTAGACTTTCACCTTTGGTGGATTGTGTAGAAGCCTTGAAGACATCAGTTTATAGTCGTAGATTTCTTTATTTTTTGCTATCTTTCATCAGACAAATACCTATGTGGCTTCAACGATCATGGGAGATCAGATTATACTCCATTGTATACAGATATCTTTAGATTGATTTTGAGACTTCTTTTACTAGGCCTTGTTCGTGACTATGAAAGTATTTGGCATGTAACCACCTTTTTATTTCCTATTAATGGCCATGCATATTTTTTTGGTATATTTTTACATACCCTATCTATTATACAACACGTGTATACGAAGGTTGCACCAATACATCCCACGTACATCGAGTTTTGTACCCAAAATTAAAAAATGGTGTCGGGTTTCCATGTCACGTCATGAGATCCATGATCCCTGACCTTCCATATACTGAAAAAATTCTGAATCGACCCTTCAGTTCCACTTGAAGGCTATAAATGGGCTAAATCTGAGGTATGGAAAAGAGGAGAAGAATTCAACTTTGAGAGCAAAGTTACTTTGGAGAAATTATTTACTTCATATTGAGTCTACATCCCTTTATACTTTTAAGTCTGAACAGATTGTTCATCCCCCAATATCTTCCCTACATGATTGATAACTCCATTGTCTCTCTTATATGATCTTTCCTTTGGTGGAGGATTGAAGTGGTAGAGGCCCAGCTGGAAGGTACTTAGTTTCTCGGTTCCGAACTATGCAGACATAAAAGTTTGTAATTAATTCACTTATGTTGATTACATTTTTTGGTATAGGGGAAGACCTAGGGTTCAATGCTTAACAGTGCACCAACAAAACCCCGACTATCGTCCCTTTTAGCAACACCTGCGAAGAAAGCGAAGTCTCACCCGAGGTAGAAGCAGGGGGGGTTATAGGACGCAAGTGTCTGTAACTAGGCTAGGACATGAATCTGTGATAAGATAACTTCAAAAAATATTTTGTTAACACTTAGGAAGTGAGAATGCATTAGTTTATTAACCTCATTAACATCGCATAGCACAATCAAAGACATATCTAGTGTAGTAACAAGAAGTTATTATGCACCCTGATCACTTAGCACTTAGCACTATAAGTTAAATCTAGTATTCATTTACCCTTAACATAAGTAAAGTACTTAAGAAACAAAATATATATCTATTACACATCATAATCAAAGCACTAAGAAGATTCATAACAAAAATAACATAGCACAAAGAAAACCATGAGACACCAAATATACGTGGTTCACCCCAGGGTGGGGATACGTCCACAAACCGCTTCACCTTTTTATTATTCACCAAGATCTTACATCCAGTCACTCCTATGCACTAAGCCACATAGTAAAACTTTGCACAAGACATGAGATCTTCTCACTAAGCCCTAGATCCTCCTTCTTTTCCTTCCAAAAATAGGTCAAGTGCACAGAGCCATAATCTCTATCAAAACACTTAGCACAACAAAATCATAGTCGAGAACAAAGCCTCGACCTCATGCATTCCTTCGCACAAAGTAGCTCAAACTACTTCTTCTACACTACATTCCTCTTTATTTATACTTTACAAAATCTTACAATAAGGCCTAAACATGGGGAAAACCCATGGGCCGACATGCCATAAACCCGTTAAAAAATCCTAGAGGACCCCTTACTGGGTCCTCATAACCCTCAAAATAGGTGATATTTGCAATCTCATCTCCACCTGGGCACTCCTTATTACACCTCAATATTTCTCACTTTGATAAGTGTCGTAAGTGTCGCATGATCCTCTCGACTGTCGCAAGTGTCGCATGTCATTCACAAGTGTCACAAACATCAAACAAAGCATACTTATATGAAGATGACACCAAGGAGGCATCTAGAATAACTTGGACACTTGATTTGGAGGAAGGAGAATGATTAACTGAATTCAAGGAACTCTTATCACCTGAAAGGAGCTCTTAAACAAAGGTTTTGAAGGTGATTGCTCCCCTACATTAGCCTTCGGAGCATTGGTGCTCCCCTATAAGGTCTCAGGGAGCGTTATAACAGTTATCTGCCTCTCTGAAGGAGCGTTATCCACCCTTGGAGCGTTGATGCTCCCCTCAAGCTTCCTAAGGAGCGCTATAGTGCACTGATGCCCCTTTTGAGGGAGCTTTGTCTAATCTGAGGCAGTAGTTGGCCCGTTGAGGAGAATAAGGGGAGGATATTTCAAGTTTGGAAGGCAGTTGCATTCAAATTCTTGGTTCCATCAGGAGATCCCTGATCCAAGGAGGGAATTCCTCAACTTGTTCTAAAGATAACTTAAGAGGTTAAGCTTATCTTAACCTATATAAGCAGGCTCTATGATGGTGAAAATGGGGAAGAATTGCTAGCATGAAACCTATGATCTCATAGGAAACACATAGTCAGTTGAAGGAGAGTGATCAATGAAGCTGCTATCATCCAGGTTGTGGATCTGTCGAGCAAGGGTTAGACGAAGGAGACTTGACGAAGCTGTCACATTCACATCTACGATTGTAAGTACTGCTGTCATTATTCTCATTAATATGACATGCTTGGCCTGTTTCTTTCTAGCTTGTGTCTGATCTTACATGAACTTATCATTGATAGATAGATCTGTTTTCAAGCTAATGTCAATAGAGTAGGAGGCGGTCATACTTTGTTTGTCTACAGGACTCAGCGAGGAGCGAGAGTTTGGAGCTCGATTTGGAGTGTGCAGGGACAAACGACGATAAAGAGGTACTTATGTTCTCCTTCCTTCTCATGCATTAGTTCATATAGATTTGAAAGGAAGTCAATGTCCATGTTAAGCACTTTCTGTCTTAGAGTTAGGGTCTAGCTCTTTGAGGCAATCTACCTGTCCGCAGGGAGATTTTCCTACAACAGAAACTGGCGACTCCACTGGGGAGTCCTCAAATCGAAACTTTTTGTTTTGATTTCTCCTCATAGACCTTGTTTTACCCCTTGATTGTTTCAAACCTGGTTCACCTATTTTTGACTAGTTTCATGAGATGATTGACTCCCTACCCCATCACACTTAGTTTGATTGTCGAGACTGAACTGCAATTTTTGGATTTTTGACATTGTTTGGAGCTTTTTGAACCTGGCGCCCCTGTCCCCTTGTTAACAGAGAACCAACGCTCCCCGAGTGCCTTACACAGAGTGCTATAATGCTCCTTGGCCTTGATAACAGAGCACCAACCCTCTTCTGGCCAAAAAGCCTTCTAGAATTGCTTTTTCAGGGTTTTACCTCTGTATTTCTCTTGCTGAGTCACCTTGTGAGTCAATGTTTCTTCCTTTTCAACTTTGACATCTGTCTTTTTGAGGGACAAGCATATTTCTATTTGGATTTTTAGCCTTTTTCACTATTTTTGTTGAGTTTTTCTGTCATTTGGAGTTTGAAACCCATGCATTGTCTTTCTCTCTTTTTAACTGAGTGAAAAACTCTGGTGAAGGTCATCAAAGGCCTACAGATCTCTTCATTTTGATTTTAGTTAAGATCATTGTTCTTCGACATTTATTTTGGTGTGAAGTTCTTGGTTTTTCTTTGATTGTTTCTTTTCTTTCGCTTCTTGTTTTGATCACAATGAGAGGGTGTGTTGTTTGTACAATTCTTGCTTGTGTTGGTCTAATTTTCATGGACCCAAAAAGATAATTAGCAAGATGGGCATTGTCTTGAATTAATAATTATTCATATACAAACAATAAAGAGACATTCTCATGATTGATTTTGCATATTAGAAGGCATCTCAAAAGTTTTAGCATCACCTCGGGATTTGATTAAAGAAAAGTTGTTTGAGGACATTTCCTTATTAGTGCTTGTCAGTGAAAAGAACTCTCTCTCTCCCTTAGATAGATGTTCATCGAAAAGAAATGACTGCTTATCATATTTGATGCATTTTTGGGACTGAGTCATAATTCCATCTGTTTCACTTCCATGCACCCCTTTTGAGTAAAGAACAACTATAAAATAAACGCTAATTAAAAATTATTTAGAATATTTTCTTTTCTAGGATCCTCCACCAATAGTAGACTAGGCTTAGTACTTTGGATTAGGCTGTGAGTATAACTCTCCAAAGTTTACAAAACAAACACTAGCATCCTGAGTTAGGGAGAGTCAAATCCAATTATCGTGTAAGTCTGCCTAGGATCCCCCTCTCACATAAGGGTTACGCACGAGGTCACATTCGGGTGATCTACGAAGATTATCCCTCTGTGGTTTAACTGATTGTGGTGGTTAGATCGTATTATGGGGATCACTTGAAGGTAAATCCACAATTACTGCATGGAAGCCTTTTAGTTGATTTCGGGCTAGATACCCTACCCATATGTTCAGATTGGACTGTCGACTATACCCGCCCACGGGCTGACTATGAATTGGTAACCTTACTAGCCATAATATTTAGGGTCTTACACAAGGTGACAGTGAAGGGAAGTCTCACTGTACCTGGAGCAGACATTGGTCAAACTCACTTGGGCTCCTTGGAGGGTAAATCCATAATTACTGCGTGGAAGCTTGCACTAAGGCGTAATTCCGTTAAGTAGGTCGCCATTGTAACTGTTCCACCATATCCTCACCCCTCCTTGACTTGATCACGCAACGTTGGATTTCATCACCAACTAGTGCAGTCATCGAGAGAAGGCCCTATTTGTTTGGTTGTGATTCTTAGATTTTATTAGCATATGCTATTTCTTTTCGATAGTTGGCCATAGATCTCTTTCTCCGACTCTTTTTTGCCAACATCGACCCTCCATGTCGTTCGGGAAGGCTATAAGGACTTCCTCCAGAAAATATGGAAGGGAACACCCCTTTACCCCCTCATTCTACGGAGGAATCTCCTCAACAGAGTGAGGTTCAAGATACCACAACTTCCCAAGAAGAAGTTCCCACTCCTCTGGAGAATTTTTGAATTTTTTCAGAGTCTCCGAAAGCTTTCCGCATTCCGGAGGGATATGAACGTCGTGTCCTCCAACTGAATCCAGCTGGTGAATTTGTTTTCATTAATCCTTCTGACATTCCGGCTGGGTCTCGTCAAAACCCTTTAGATGATGACCCCTTTTGGACCGCAGACATCGTTTGAAGTCCAACACGCATGGTGCGGGACCATTATGGAGCGGGGGTAGGTGTTGATGCACCCATCTCCTACACCGTACCTTTAAACCATTTTATCGGCACTACCATTTTTAGGGCCACACCACCCATTGGTCCGAACACATCATCCGTTGGCCCAAGGTCTACTCTTCCTCTCTAGACGATCCATTCTACAATGGTCCCTCACGTTCTGACGATCCCTATCGGTAATGCGGTGGTTAGCCAAGATTCTATTGGCACACTCGTGACACCAAGACCTACATCATCACTCCCTTTTGGGTACAGGGCACTCAATTTTCCCAATGCCTCTACTACTCAAGATACGTCGGGAAGTTCCATACCTATCCAACAACCCGGAGGAAGTGGTCTTGGTAGTCTTAACCCATTCGGCGGTAGTCTCACTGTACCTGGAGCAGACATTGGTCAAACTCACTTGGGCTCCTTGGAGGGTAAATCCATAATTACTGCGTGGAAGCTTGCACCAAGGCGTAAGTCCGTTAAGTAGGTCGCCATTGTAACTGTTCCACCATATCCTCACCCCTCCTTGACTTGATCACACAACGTTGGATTTCATCACCAACTAGTGCAGTCATCGAGAGAAGGTTCTATTTGTTTGGTTGTGATTCTTAGATTTTATTAGCATATGCTATTTCTTTTCGATAGTTGGCCATAGATCTCTTTCGCCGACTCTTTTTTGCCAACATCGACCCTCCATGTCGTTTGCGAAGGCTACAAGGAATTCCTCCAGAAAATATGGAAGGGAACACCCCTTTACCCCCTCATTATACCGAGGAATATCCTCAACAGAGTGAGGTTCAATATACCACAACTTCCCAAGAAGAAGTTCCCACTCCTCTGGAGAATTTTTGAATTTTTTCAGAGTCTCCGAAAGCTTTCCACATTCTGGAGGGATATGAACATCGTGTCCTCCAACTGAATCCAGCTGGTGAATTTGTTTTCCTTAATCCTTCTGACATTCCGGCTGGTTCTCATCAAAACCCTTTAGCTGATGACCCCTTTTGGACCGCAGACATCGTTTGAAGTCCAACGCGCATGGTGCGGGACCTTTATGGAGCGGGGGTAGGTGTTGATGCACCCATATCCTACACCGTACCTTTAAACCATTTTATCGACACTACCATTTTTAGAGCCACACCACCCGTTGGTTTGAACACATCATCCGTTGGCCCAAGGTCTACTCTTCCTCTCTAGACGATCCATTATACAATGGTCCCTCATGTTCTGACTATCCCTATCGGTAATGCGGTGGTTAGCCAAGATGCTATTGGCACACTCGTGACACCAAGACCTACATCATCACTCCCTTTTGGGTACAGGTCACTCAATTTTCCCAATGCCTCTACTACTCAAGATACGTCGGGAAGTTCCATACCTATCCAACAACCCAGAGGAAGCGGTCTTGGTAGTCTTAACCCATTCGGCGGTACCGGTCAGTCGTTTACATCTGGTTCTCAAATTCTGAGAACTCTACCTCAAGCTGGGAGGCACTCTCCCACCTGATGACAAGTTCCATTTGGGGGGAAACCTCAATCTAGATCCTACCATCAACCACATGGAAAAAATGTGTCTTCCATGCCTAATCCATGGAATATCCCTTTTCCAGAAAACCCATAGTTCTCGGCGGGACACAACTCTCAACCTCCATAACAACCACCTTATGGACAAATGCCAAATCTAGATTATAACCCTCAAAACCCATCTAGTTATCCTCCGCTCGCACATACTTCTCAAAACACCTCAAATCCTATGTACCCTGGTCAACACCAACCTCATACAAAGGGCCCACTAGTTACAATTATCCACATAACCCAGTGATTGGCCCTACTGGTGTCCCCATGCCACACCAGCATTACCCACAGGTTAACCGACAACTACCTTTTCTAGCTACCCTAGAACTTCCAGACTTGTCTCAGTTAACGAATGATCCTATTTATCATTCTCTAGTTTGGCCAGCTATTCCAGCTAAACTTCCTTCTGATATCCCAAAATTCGACGAAAATTTCGGAGAAGACCCAAACAACCACGTGATGACTTTCCATTTGTGGTGTTCATCCAACTCCCTCATGGACGATTCCATACGGCTGGGTCTTTTCCAATGAACTATTATGGGTTCTGCGGCGAAATGGTATATTGAACTACCATGTGCATCTTTTCACAATTTCAACTTCCTTGCCATGTCCTTCCTCACACACTTCCAACTACCCATTCGATACGAGACATGTACTGAACTATTAACCTCCCTTCGTCAGAAAACTTCCGTACATATCTCCAACCATATTCATGAGTGGAGACGATGACGAAGGTTGATCAAAGTGGTCATTCCTGACCAATTGTTAGCGGAATGGTTCACTAAATCATTGTTACCCCAGGTTGCTCGTGATGTTTCCATGGGTGGTGTAGTCACCGAGGAAGAAGCCATCGCCCGAGCTCAATACTTAGAATTAGTCTATTCACAGTCTGATACTCTGTATGAATTGATACTGAATGATACCTGTGCCACTAATGATCCATCCAAACCATCATCTGCTTCCCACGCGGATGGAGTTATTGGCTCCGTCAAAACCCTATCTACTTCCCAGTCGACTGGAACAACTCAGTGGCCCGCTTCGACGGTTTCTCCTAGCCCGACTGCACCCTCTTCTACCCCTACTCAAACTCAGGTCTCTGAGGTGAATGCATTCCAATAGACCCCTTCACAACAGCTTGGGGGAAAGAAAAAAGTGAGAAATAAACCAAAGAAAAACAACAACGAACAACCAAAAAATCAACCACAAACTCCTGCTGTCGGAAAACAACCACAACGAAAACTGAAATTCCCATGTCTCATTTGTGGTTATGATCACTACACTCGAGGCTATCCACATCATGATGAAGTGGCCAAAATTTTCAAGGGAAATTCACAACCCGCTGTGCTTACTCAGCCTTTTCCACAGCAACAATCTTTGGTTGCTCAGACCCCTACTGCAGGGGGCAGTTACAACCAACCCCATGATGAGGCCTTGACAAGTGCCCACATTTACATGTTTAATGGGGTTAATATGACCACTCGCTCTGCAACATATGACACACCATTTAAACCTGATAAGCTGAAGATGGCTAATGGTTCCGTACCAGACCCATTACCATCTTCCGTTAGTCCTCCGTCTGCCAACCCTCCATCCGGGCCACTTCAGATTAAGAAACCTTCGTTTGACTCCATCTTACGCCCTCCTAAGTGAACCATTCGAAAATATACCTTCAATCCTAATTCACGGGCTGCCCAAAACTACAACATTGTAGAAGATTTGGCTCAAGCATCGTGTGCTATGTCTGCCTTGGAAGTTATACAACACTGTCCCAGCCAACGTAGAAAAATCTTAGTTGCGATCGGCGCTTTCAATCCTGAGTCATCAAACAACCTCACATTTAATTTGGATGATCATCAACCATGACTCTCCTACTAGTGAGCTTTTTAAATTGATGTTGTTGTTCACAATCAACAAATCCACCGAACTATCTTGGATGAGGGAGCCTCTACTTGTGTCATGTCTTTAGCTTGTTGGAAAGGCTTAAAATCACCTACCCTTAACAAATCCCCTATGATGTTACGCACTTTCGATGGACAAGGTTTTCATTCTCATGGATTATTACAATCCTTAGCCATTCAGTTTGGTGGAAAAACTGTTACCGTTGATGTCGAGGTGGTCAATGCCCCCCTTGATTACAACCTACTACTTGGAAGAAGTTGGTTCTACACTATGATTGTTGTCGCCTCGTCGGTGTTTCGATGTGTACAATTACCCCATCAAGGAAAAATTGTCACTATCGATCAACTCGATTTCTGTACGCTCGACGCTCGCGCCTTTGTCACCAACAACATTCCTTTTTTGGGAGACCACCCAGTTACGTATGAAAGCATTGGTGTTGGCTTGTTGAAATATGCTATCCTTATGGGTACCTTCCCTACACCACTTCCACCTACCGCACATCATATTTCCACCATCAATATGATCTCGACTATGCCTTATCAATACTTGGAATCATTTGATCCGTGGGTTGTACCTAGTCCTATGGAATTCAATGTGCTCGGTGACATTATACCACTCAGCCCAGTCGAGGCCACATACATAGCTATTCAATCTACTTCTCCCCCTCCAAACAACCCACATTTATTGGCACCTGATGCCTACTCAACTCCCTCATGGTTGAACTCCCTATCGTCTATCATCGATTACATTTCCCAAATTTTCCCTTCTGACGAATCTATTATGGAAATGCTTAGCATTGACGATATACCTTGGGATGATAACCATCATCGATCCTCTTTTCTTCTGCCTTTGGAAGAAATCCACCAAGACATACACTATGTCTTCCCTCCCTATGTTACCGATGCTCTGCATTATCCTATCCTCACACAAGATACTCTCTCTGAGGGGAATATGGGTAACATCTCTACTATGATTGTTATCGACATTTCGATCAAAGAAGGTGTCGTAGAAAACATTAACCTTGGTGCTAATTGCACACCTAACAAAGTGGTCTCTTACACCACTTTGTTTAATGAATTCTGCGATGTCTTCGCATAGAGCTACGAGGAAATGTCAGGGATCAACCCTTCAATTGTTGTGCACGAAATCAAGACTTATCCTGACACGAAACCTATCCGACAAAAGCTTCTCCCGGTTCATCCCAAGAAAATCGCAGCTATAAAGGCAGAAGTTGAAAAACTTCTAAAATCTGGCTTTATCTATCCTGTCCCTTTGACAGAATGGGTCTCCAACCTTGTTCCAGCTGCCAAAAAACAAGGGACCATCTGTTTTTGTGTTGACTATCGAGATCTCAATGAAGCTTGTCCCAAGAACAACTACCCTACGCCCTTCATCGACCAAATCATCGATAACTGCATAGGGAATGTAATCTTCTCTTTCATGGATGGCTTTTCTGGGTATAACCAGATCGAAATCTTACCTACTGATCAACATAAGACAACCTTTATCTTCCCATGGGGAACCTTTGCCTATCGAAAGCTACCTTTTGACCTTAAAAATGCTGGTGCTACTTTCCAGCAGGCCATGTCGTATGCTTTCCATGACATCAAGCATTTCACAGAGCCTTAACTCGATGACTTACCCGCCCACTCATCCAATCGATCTGATCACATTGATCACTTACGGGCGATTTTTCTTTGATGTCGGTTCTACTGTATTTTCTTGAACCCGCATAAGTGCATTTTTGCCATCGAATCCGGTCGACTCCTCAGTTTCATTGTCTCCAAAGATGGGATCAGGGTGGATCCCTTAAAGATTAAGGTCATTGTAGCCTTACCCCCACCTACCAATTTAACCTAGCTCCAAAGTTTGCAAGGCAAAGCAAACTTCCTTCGTCGTTTCATCTGCAACTATGCTGAGATCACTACAGGATTTATGCGGTTACTGCAAAAGAACACCCCTTTCATCTGGGATGACACCACCCAACGGTCATTTGATGCTCTCAAGCACGCTTTGACCCACGCACCTTTGTTACATCCCCCAGAATATAAAAAGGATTAAATCCTTTACTTGTCCGCCTCCACTTCCACTATTGTAATGGTGTTAGTTCAGGAGGATCCCAACGGTGAAGAACATGTGATTTATTACCTGAGCAAGAGTCTATCTGGACTCGAACTCCGATATTCACATGTCGAGAAACTGGCTCTGGCAGCCGTCATTGCTATCCAGAGGTTCCACCATTACATCTTGTGATGCACCACCATGGTGATCGTAGACTCCAACCCCATGTACCACATCTTGACACATCAAGTACTTGGGGGCAAATATTCTAAATGGATCGTTATCCTTCAGGAATTCGATCTTGAATTTACGAAGGCCAAAGCCAAAAAATCCCTGGTGTTTGCAGAGCTTATCTATGCTCTCCCTCGCGCCGATGAAGACATCGAACCTAGAGATTCTCTCCCCGATGAATCTCTCTTCCTCATCAGCACCTCTGATCCTTGGTATAGAGACATTATCCTTTACCTTCAAACCCAACGTTTTTAGACTAACATTTCTCATGAAGAGCATCGACACATTCATCATCACTCTCATCATTATCTCATCATCGACGACACCTTGTATCGTCGTGGGATTGACACCATCCTTTGACGATGTCTGGTTCATGAGGAGGCTGAACGCGTTTTGAATGAATGTCACCTTGGCACCTGTGGCGCTCACCTTTTTGGACTATCCACAGCCCAAAAAATCCTACGTGCCGGCTACTTTTGGCCCTCGATTTTCAAAGATTGTATCAAGGCCGTCAAAAAATGCCCACCCTGCCAAGTATTTAACAAGAAGACACGCACCCACCCTACCGCGTTGCACCCTATTATCGCCATCGACCCCTTTTCCAAGTGGGGTATTGATTTCATGCAGTGTAAGCCTACCTTAGCTGGGGGGGCATGGTTATATAATCGTCGTCGTCGACTACTTCACCAAATGGGTTGAGGCTATGCCTACCTTCCTGAATGATGGTCGTACCGCAACTCTCTTCCTTTTTAACCATATCATAACTCATTTCGGTGTACCACGTGCCATTTCCACTGATCATAATGCACACTTCAAGAACCAGATGATGAGAGAACTGCATGTCAAATTGGGTTTTTTCCATGAAAACTCATCCCCTTACTATCCTTAGGCCAATGGACAAGTTGAGGCCATAAAAAAAATCCTAAAAACCATGATCCAATGCATGGTAGGGGAAAACAAGACATCATGGCACTTACAATTTTTCTCTTCTCTCTGGGATTATCACACTTCTATGAAAACCTCAACTGGATTTACTCCTTTCCAGTTAGTGTATGGCATTGAAGCCGATCTACCGATCGAGTGTGAGATTCCATCACTCAAAATTAAAGTAGAACTCCTGCCCCATACTTATACTGAATAAGAATGATTCTTGTATCTATCCAAGCTAGACGAAACACGTCGTGATGTTGCTCTCGCTAATGAGGCACATCAGAAACGAACTAAGAATCAATACGACAAATCCGTCCACCCTCGAACTTTTGCAGAAGGAGACTTAGTCCTCGTTTATGACCAAACTCATGATAAATTGGGGACAGGAAAGTTAGAACCTCTATGGCACGGTCCCTACATCATGAAGCATGTCCTATACAGAGGCACCTACGAATTAGTAGATCATGATGGAATTTCCCTGGGAGAGCCCCGAAACGGGCTTTACCTTAAAAAGTACTATGCTTAGATTACCCATCATGGGTACTTTGTACATTATTGTATTTTATTTTGGTGTGTCTATTTCTTTCGCGTGCTCGAGTCTTTACCATTTCCACTCATGACTGTGCTTGTGTTTTCATGCGTAGATGACGTCTTCCTTTCCTATCTTTTTCGGGTTCGCGGATGGCGCTATTCGACATACCCGGAACATTGCTTTGGTAGCATGGTTTATTTACCAATTTGATGAGGTGGTGAGTTCAGGAGGTATCTTCTTAGGACCAAAAACCAACAACATGGAAGAATATCATGCTGTCATCAGACTGTTGACCCAAGCCTCCTCCCTAGGTATCTCTCGTATCATTGTTTTCTTAGACTCCCAACTCGTGGTCTATCAACTCAACCGTATCTACGCTATCCGTAGTCCTATCCTGCTACATCTCCACCTGCAAGTTCGTCGTCTTGAATGAATGTTCAATTACATTGAATATAGACACATTCCAAGGGAACTTAATAGTGTTTTAGATTCGTTAGATAATTACATCATGGATCGGTATCTCGCCCACATATAAGATTTAAGGAAAGAAAAATTGTACATCACATGTAAATTAAAACACATCACAGACATCATCATGTACAAATCATTTGGTACTGTAAATACTCGAAAGTGCATGTATATATATATGGTGTGACTGAAATGTTTTTGATTACATAAAAACATATAGAAGAGCAAAACATCGGGTCTTTAAACCCCTACAACATCACCTGACAAGGCATACAAAATATGATCACCAGAGAGACTCTAATCTCCCTGCACTACATTGTGCTGCGAGTAACACATCACTGCATGCACTATGTGTCTCAGTAGAGAATTGACATTCTCTGGCACCCCCACAGTGTGCCTTTGCAGATGTAAAGACACTTCTCCCCTCTGTAGAGGAGGAATGTCCATCATGAGGCCTTGGAGGTTTCTTTCAACCTCCTGGAGACCTATCACTGGTACTCCTAGATCTGCTACAACCAGAGCACCACCACGACGTCCTGGTATCGGTATATCGACTGGGCACACTACTCCCTTGTCTGCATGGTGAAGACAATACATCTTTTAAAAACTCTTCTGTATACCAAAAAATACATATACATTAAAAAAAAAAAAAAAAATCTAGACAAGGTATGGCTCAGTCTCTTACCTGACACATCCCAGTCTTCCCCCGCAGGTAAAATCAAATCCATGCTCCTGCAGAAAGCTACCTTAGCATACGAGAAGTCCTCTATCCAGAGATACTGTCGTCTCAGCCAAGCAAAGAAATCGTTGGTGAAATGGAACTCTGACTCCGCTACTAGCCTAGGAGATAGACTAGTCCACCTCTCCATCCTTGGTTCATCCATTGGTCGCACTACTAGTGCTATCTGAGGCTGCATCTAGCGGATGCGCTCTAGGAAAAATAAGACCAAAAAAGAGCCATAACCAAACTGTTTCTGTCCCATCCGGCACTGTGAAACCTGTTCCTTCACATTTCGAAGGAACCCTACACTCTAGTTGAACAGTGTTGGTTCCAAACACTGAACACCATAAGCCACCTGCAATCTTGATGCTAGATGCATGCTAGTACTACCTGTCATGCTCGTGATGGAAAACAGTATGGACCGGAGGGGTAGCTCTCAGATATCCTTGATAGGGATTCTACCCCCTACTAGTCTCGCTCCTAGAACACAGTGACATGCTAGATACATGCCCACTTGTTCAGGTAGCGCCCTCTGCCCGACAAAAGATATGGGAACCCCTCTTTTTGAGAGGAAAATTAGGAAATACACGTCTTCCAACTCGATAGTTAGAAGTTGTGTGCCAATCCGGAATCCTTGCTCTGCAACATCCCATAGGCCGATCATATGCTCAAGCAACAAAATCTCCTTTTTTATTTTTTGCAACTTGAAGAATTTGAGTAAGCCACAAGCTCGCAATGCAGCCCATGTGTGAGGACTCTGTAAGGAAGTTAATTCATCAATCTCATTTTCTCATTCTTTCCACTCAATCATGGTCGCCAAAATTACCTACAAAACAAAAAGAATAAAGAATTTTCATTATTTCAACATTTTGGCAATTTTGACAATTTTCAAAAGCAATCTAAAGACATGAAATCTAATGCCCACATCATTTACAGAGACCACACCCTCTTTTACAATCACCAAGCCCTCTCTTAGCCATTAAACATACATCATACAACAATGAAACATTTTTAATGCAAACGATTTCCCTTATGGTTGCGTGGGCATTTGTGGGGATTTTTCATGGGTTCTTTGCCAAAAACGACCCATCCAATTAGCTATTGAGGCATTGGCATCTTGGCCATCCCCTTCTAAAACGTTTTTGCAAAAATAATCCCCTTTTTCATCATTTTTAAAAGAGGTTGATTTTGATCTTTTTGGGGAAACTTAGGTCTTCATATTTTAAATTAAATGTTTCTATGAAAATGAATATTAAACCGTGTAATTGAAAGAAGGAGAGATGAAAATCTACCTGGTCCGAACGACAAGAGAAATAGTCAACCATAGCTCCGGAAGCAAGCAAAACGAGATCCACCTCAAAATGAGAATCTCCACTACTTCAAAATCCTTGTGCAAAATGAAATGGTAAATGGAATTTTCATTGTATTGCTATTTATAAATTTCCATTTTTTATAAGGTATAGTCATTTATGGGTTTCTCTAACAATATAATGGCTTCACTAAACCCCTGGTTTGTAGTTTTGACATCACAGGTTTCCTGGTAGTTCTGATGAGTTATTTACCTTGTCACACTTATGAGCATAGTCTTGGTTCGTTCTCAAGCTCGAAAACATGAGAACGCGCCGGGTAAACTTTTATCTCTTTTTCGGACCCGCATGGATACATGAAAAAGGAACCCCCCTGGAGTTATCTTTAAACCCTTTTTAGACTCTCTAAATATGAAAAGATTGTCAATTGATCTTGCTTCCTTTCACACTCGTTAAAAGGTTAGAAAGGGCATCTTTCGAGCGATAGTTTATCTCTTTTTCGGTCTCGTTAGACTACTGTACGAAAAAGGAACTGAGAGGGTTCTCTTTTAAGTGTTTTTCCAAACTCTATGATCCTGAAAAACCTTCGAGTTTTTTGTCCTTGGACTCGCTAAAACACACAATGACAGGCCCATATGGGATTGAACCCTTACTTCTTCCAATTCATTAAAAAAAGGAAGAGGAACTTACCGAAGGTGAGTTATATCAAGAATATGTTACCCTCCTCGAGCTCATTAAATCAAAAGGAGGTACTCGTTTATCTGGATGGGGGAAAAAATTGCAATAAGCAAGCCAAGCAGTCTCTTGAGAACATTATCAAGCAATTCTTAGAGTCGCCCTTGAACACAACACTTTGTCTTTTGCATGCATTATAACCCACTGAACCTCTACACTGATCCAATCCTTTGAGTTTCTTTCACTCCTTTGGGTCACCTGACGCAAGTCACAACATCCACTGCATCATCAAGTTTTGGTCCATGTCATGTTTCTACTATTCTGCCTCAGTGTTCAAGGGAAGTATCCACTTCGAGGGTCAGCCATCCCAAATATCTTGTCTCAAAACCTGTGTCAGTCCATGTCCATTTGATCCACCAATTACATCTCTATGTCTGTTTCGTGTCGTTGATGGGGGATACATCAAGGCCCTCCTTCGACGAGCTTATTCTTGTCGACCTCATCACATTATCCATGAATTAGGCTAAGAAACCAGTTAGTACTTTGGGACCTTCATGCCTCAATGGCATGCCTCCTCACATTCGACAGTAGGTTTACATCATTGACCTCTGATCGGATGATTCCATAGATGTTCGACTCCAGCTCATCCATTCGCATTCATTGGAATTGTTACACAACTGAGAGGGGGGGTGAATCAGTTGTTACCGTGCTTAAACAATTACGGTTCTTTTAAACTCTTTGTAGAGACACTAAATGATGATCACAATAATGCAGGGAAATAAACAATGGTACTTTCAGCATCATTCACATATATGAGAAACACAGAGACAAATATTTCTCGAGGAAACCCATGTAGGGTAAAAACCTCTTTTTATTTATATGATAAGTAATGGTTACATTCTTTATAGTATCATACATATGACCACCAACTCATAATGAGGCTACAACCTCAATTTTGCAAGCTGCAACTTGCTGAGAGCACCAACTTTCTGTTTTCTCTAGAACCCACTAGAAGGAAGCACCAACTCCTTGGTTTCTCTAGGACAAACTAGAAGGAAGCACCAACTCCCTGGTTTCTCTAGCACCAACTAGAAGGAAGCACCAACTCCCTGTGTTCAAGCACCCACTTGAACCTTTGAGGACACCAGTCCTCCCTAGCTCCTCCCAACCACCCTGAAATATATATCTTTTCTATAGAAACTTATTACAGTGATATGATGTTAAACAATGGCTTACCAGACTCATCACTGTTTTGTTTCATTTTGTTGCTCTGTCTGTCTCATTTCCTTTCTGCACACCTCACTTGCACTGTCCGTTCTTCCGCTTTTTATGCTCTATGCGCCATGTCCATTCACTGCATAGCTCCTTTTCTGTGCTCTTCAGCTGCTGTACTCTGCTCCTTCTTCACACATGAATTACCTTCACCAACAACAACCACAACAACATCTAACAACAATAACTTCTCTTCTCTGTACAATGTATATATAGATTTTGTGAATCTTGTGCATGCAATATTCTCCATTCCTCTGCATGCTCATACTGCGCCAATCTCCTCCACATCTCAAGTTCTCTGCGTGATCATCATCGAGACTTTTCAACTTCTCTAGCGGTTTTCCCATCCATTCAACATCACTGTATATTGTACTAAAATTCCTCGGCCTCTCTGGTAGTTTGAGACTCTTCGTCTTCTCTGTGATAGTAGAGATCACTTTCTCTATTTCAGTTACAGAATTCAACGCTCATCCATTTGTCAATCCCTTCTAAGAATAGTCTTCCTTTACTGGACAAATCTTGGAGACTCTTCATCTCCTCTAGAGATCACACAAAGGTCTCCTCGAATTCTCTATTAGACGTCATCAATGGTTTCTGGCAGTTCTACTATGTCATGATACAGTCGCCCTCCGATATTGTTCACATTCATCTGCACCGTTGGATATGTAGCGAGAAAATCTGGATGGCCAGAATCTGTGCTCCCAGATCTACGGTCGGTATTCGATTCTGGAGCCCCCCTACCATTCTATCTTTAAGCGAAGGGGGGGGGGGTTCGAAATTGGGTGCGCATCTCTCAAGCGGTCCGGATTAAAGTACCTAGATCAACGACGCTCAAGTGATTCTAGACCCCCTTTTCTATTCTGCCTTTAATTAAAGGGGGGGGGTCCGGAATGGTGGGGTATCGAGGAAGGGCCCCATTCCTGTCGTGTCACCTTTTGTATCGTTCTCCTCCCTACCTGGCCGTGTGCCAAGGATCGTTCCCTTTAGCTCCTCCTTGTCCTCTAATATCTGTCCATCTCTCGCTGATGTGACCAAGGGCTATGACCACAGCCTTATGCATAAGGTTCTTTCATGATTTCGTGACTCCTATGGTAGGAGTTCTTGACATCTCCATCTCCCAATTTCTGAAACTCTGAAGTGGAGTAAACCTCTTGATGTTACACATGGATTGACATATGTTGTATACTGCCACGTGTCACTCTGATTCATGACTTACATGTGCCTGAAGTGTTGAATTAGCTTGACACTTGTCATTTCCTGGTTGTTCCATGTGTTCTTAGGTTTGCTGATGTGTCGGGTCGATGGTCTATATCACATCTTGATCTGACGATTCAGATTCAGTTGGGATTTCACACATTGTGATTTTGAGATTCTTGATGTCAATATTCTTTGACATTTCCAACTCTCAATCCTCAAAACTCCGACAGGGAGTCAAATCAATGGTCTAGATCACATATTGATCTGACAGTTCAGATTCAGTCAAGATTTCACACATCGCGATTTCAGGATTCTTGATGTCAATATTCTTTGACATCTCCAACTCTCGATCCTCGAAACTCTGACAGGGAGTCGGATCAATGGTCCAGATTTGATCTTGATCTGATGGTTCAGATTACATTGCGATTTCACATATCGTGATATCGGGATTCCTAATGTCAATAATCTTTGACATGTTTACCTCGTGATCCCCGAAACTTCGACAAAGACTGGAATCAACGGTCCAGATCAAATCTTGATAGGACGGTTCAAATTACATCATGATTTCACATATCGCGATTACGCCTGCTTCTCCTTGTTATACTTTAAAAAGTGTGCAGGCTCTCCTTGATCCAACGATGGTCGGGTCTTGTGCTTGGATCTAATGTATGAGATCTATCCTCCATATCTGCGCACTCCTTTTTTCTTCATCCATATCTGACGGCCATTGGGAATTCAGGATGAGATCTAGCGATCACTAGCGCTTCTCCTCCGGAGCATAATTTGTCCTTGTTTTTCCTTCGCTGCATACTCTGATCTTTCCATCAATGACAAGATTACTTTGCATGATAATAACTTTCCAACAATCCTGTGCACTATCTCTTCTGAACTTATCAGGATTTCTCTGCAGCATCTTCCTAAAATACTTCTAGTGCCCATCTGTTACATTCTTCCTGTACTCATGCCATCTTCATTGTTGTACTTGCCATCAATGACAAGCATGCGCTACCTGTTAAACATTTGCCAACAATCTCCCCCTTTGGCATTGATGGC
>JZKD02S1775865.1:354772-379683 GCA_000966675.3 Picea glauca | reverse complement strand
TCTTCACAAATTTTTCTTCAATTTCATCGGGCTCAGAATCCTCATTCTTGTCTACTTTAAATGATGCTTCTCTGGAAGTGGGTTTATCTTTAACTATTCTCATTTCATATGCAGTGAGTGTTCCTAGAAGTTGATCAAATTGCAAGGTTTTTAGATCATTAAGTTCTTCTATAGTAGAGACCTTCGGGTTGAACCTATCTTGGAGAGATCTCAAGATTTTCTGAACTAAAGAAGATTCCCCAATTGTTTCACCAAGTGCCTTCATTGCATTTACCATTTCTTCTATTCTCAGAAAGTATTTTCCAATAGTTTCATCTTCCTTCATCTTTAGCTGCTCAAACTGTATTCTGTAGGTCTGAAGCTTTGCATCCTTTACCTTCTCATTACCCTCATAACTGTTAATGAGTTTGTCCCACATTTCTTTGGCAATTCCTAGGTGCATAACTTTTATGAATTTTTCTTCTGCGAGCCCACTCAAGATAGCATTCATAGCCTTAGTGTTGAAGATAAATTCTAGTTTGTCATCCTTATTAGCTAGCACAATTGGCTTTACATAACCAGTATCTACCACATCCCAGACATTTGCACCTAAAGCCATTATGTAGGTTCTCATTCTAACTTTCCATAAGGCAAAGCTTGTTCCAATGAACAGAGGGGCCTTATTGGTTGAATTTCCTTCATGGCTTGACATGTTTAAGCTCTAGGATCTACCCTTAGATAAAAGGGGCCAGATATGATACCAATTGTTACACAACTGAGAGGGGGGGTGAATCAGTTGTTACCGTGCTTAAACAATTATGGTTCTTTTAAACTCTTTGTAGAGACACTAAATGACGATCACAATAATGCAGGGAAATAAACAATGGTACTTTCAGCATCATTCACATATATGAGAAACATAGAGACAAATATTTTGTGAGGAAACCCATGCAGGGTAAAAACCTCTTTTTCTTTATATGATAAGTAATGGTTACATTCTTTACAGTATCATACATATGACCACCAACTCATAATGAGGCTACAACCTCAGTTTTGCAAGATGCAACTTGCTGAGAGCACCAACTCTCTGTTTTCTCTAGCACCCACTAGAAGGAAGCACCAACTTCTTGGTTTCTCTAGCACCAACTAGAAGGAAGCACCAACTCCCTGGTTTCTCTAGCACCAACTAGAAGGAAGCACCAACTCCCTGTGTTCAAGAACCCACTTGAACCTTTGAGGACACCAGTCCTCCCTAGCTCCTCCCAACCACCCTGAAATATATATCTTTTCTACTGAAACTTATTACAGTGATATGATGTTCAACAATGGCTTACCAGACTCATCACTGTTCTGCTGCATTTCATTTCTCTATCTACCTCATTTACTTTCTGCACACCTCACTTGCAATGTCTATTCTTCCACTTTTTATGCTCTGTGCACCATGTCCATTCACTGCACAGTTCCTCTTCTATGCTCTTCAGCTGCTACACTCTGCTCCTTCTTCACACATGAATTACCTTCACCAACAACAACCACAACAACGTCCAACAACAACAACTTCTCTTCTATGTACCATGTATATATAGCTTCTGTGCATCTTGTGCATGAAATATTCATCATTCCTTTGCATGCTCATACCACACCAATCTCCTCCACATCTCAAGTGCTCTGTGTGATCATCATCGAGACTCTTCAACTTCTCTGGTAGTTTTCCCACACATTCAACATCATTGTATGTTGTACTAAGATTCCTTAGCCTCTCTGGCAGTTTGAGACTCTTTGTCTTCTCTGTGACAGTCGAGATCACATTCTCTGTTTCGGTTACAGACTTCAACACTCATCCATCTATCAATCCCTTCTAAGAATATTCTTCCTTCACTGGACGAAGCTTGGAGATTATTCATCTCCTCTGGCGATCATACAGAGGTCTCTTCGAATTCTCTAGTAGATGTCATCAATGGTTTCTGGTAGTTCTACTATGTCATGCTACAGTCACCCTCTGATCTTGTTCACATTCATCCGCACCATTGGATATGTAGCAAGCAATTCTGGATGGCCAGAATCTATGCTCCCAGATCTACGGTCGGGATTTGATTCCGAAGCCCCCCTGCCATTCTATGTTTAAGCAGAGGGGGGGGTCCGGAATTGGGTGCACATCTCTCGAGTGGTTTGGATTAAAGTACCTAGATCAATGACGCTCAAGTGATTCTGGACCCCCTTTTCCATTCTTCCTTTAATTAAAGGGGGGGGTCCGGAATGGTGGGGTATTGAGGAAGGGCCCCATTCCTGTCGTGTCACCTTTTGTATCGTTCTCCTCCCCATTTGACCGTGCACCAAGGCTCGTTCCCTTTATCTCCCCCTTGTCCTCTAATATCTGTCCATATCTCGCTGATGTGCTATGACCACAGCCTTATGCATAAGGCGCTTTCGCAATTCCGTGACTCCTGTGGTAGGATTTCTTGAAATCTCAATCTCTCGATTTCTGAAACTCTGAAGTGGAGTCAACCTGCTGACATCACACATGGATTGACACGTGTTGTATACTGCCACGTGTCACTCTGATTTGTGACTTACATGTGACTGAAGTGTTGAATTATCTTGACACTTTTCATTGCCTGGTTGTGCCACGTGCTCTTAGTTTTGCTGATGTGTCGGGTCGACGGTCTAGATCACATATTGATCTGATGGTTCAGATTCAGTCGGGATTTCACACATCGTGATTTCGGGATTCTTGATGTCAATATTCTTTTACATTTCCAACTCTCGATCCTCGAAACTCCGACAAGGAGTTGGATCAATGGTCCAAATTTGATCTTGATATAATGGTTCAGATTACATTGTGATTTCACATATCACGATATTGAGATTCTTGATGTCAATAATCTTTGACATGTTTACCTCACGATCCCCGAAACTTCGACAAAGACTGGAATCAACGGTCTAGATCAAAGCTTGATCGGACGGTTCAGATTACATCGTGATTACGCCCACTTCTCCTTGTTATACTTTAAAAAGTGTGCAGGTTCTCCTTGATCCAATGATGGTCGGGTCCTGTGCTTGGATCTAATGTCTGAGATCTATCCTCCAGATCTGTGTGCTCCTTTTGTCTTCATCCAGATCTGACGACCATCAGGAATTCAGGATGAGATCCAGTGATCACTGGTGCTTCTCCTCCGAAGCGTACTTTTTCCTTGTTTTTCCTTCGCTGCATACTCTGATCTTGCCATCAATGACAAGCTTACTTTGCCTGATAATAACCTGCCAACAATCCTCTGCACTATCTCTTCTGAACTTATCAGGCTTGCTCTGTAGCATATTCCTAAAATACTTCTGGTGCTTGTCCGTTACATTCTTCCTGTACTCATGCCATCTTCATTGCTATACTTTCCATCAATGACAAGCATGCGCTACCTATTAAAAATTTTCCAATAGGAATGTACTAGGGTACCTTGGGAATCATTGACATTAATGGTGATATCCCTCACACTTGTTAACAGTTCACACTATTGACCGGTAATCAAGTGTCTTCTGCCATGTTCGACATCAGGAAATATATTCACATGGTTAGGATCGTACCACATTGGGATCAGTAAGAAGACCCTGGGTTGATTCATCACTTTGATATATGCTTTTCTTAGGTTGCGAAGGAGTTTCTCTTGGACAAATGATGCATACACTGTTACATAGATCCACTTTGTATTGGTCGTGGCTATGTCTTGTCACCTCGTATATCCACTGTGTATTCTTCGTGGCTACGATCAGTTCAGGTCATCAGAGTATAGATCCATGTTGTATTCATGGTGGCTATACCTTTTCATCAATATAATTATGGATCTGCAGTGTATTTTATGGCAGCCATATCTTGCAAGTCTTGATCACCCAAGCATAGGTATGCCTGCCTTAGGTTTTGAAATATGTCATCATATTTGTTGGATGTTTGTGTGTAGCTTCCGTCAGGTTCTCTAAGTCTATACCCTTGCTTGAAAGTCAACAAAGCATTTCAATTATCAGTTCGCGTCTTCTAACTTCATACTTTGGGGGGCAATTTGTTACACCTCAATATTGCTCACTTTGATAAGTGTCGTAAGTGTCGCATGATCCTCTCGACTGTCGCAATTGTCGCATGTCATTCACAAGTGTCGCAAACATCAAACAAATCATACTTCTATGAGGAAGACACCAAGGAGGCATCTATAATAACTCAGACACTTGATTTGGAGGAAGGAGAATGATTAACTGAAGTCAAGGAACTCTTATCACCTAAAAGGAGCTCTTAAACAAAGGTTTTGAAGGTGAGTGATCCCCTACATTAGCCTTAGGAGCATTGGCGCTCCCCTATAAGGTCTCAAGGAGTGTTATAATTCTTATCTGCCCCTCTGAAGGAGTGTTATCCACCCTTGGAGCGCTGACGCTCCCCTTAAGCTTCCTAGGGAGCGCTATAGTGCACTGATGCCCCTTTTGAGGGAGCATTGTCTAATCTGAGGTAGTAGTTGGCTCGTTGAGGAGAATAAGGGGAGGATATTTCAAGTTTGGAAGGCAGTTGCATTCGAATTCTTGGTTCCATCAGGAGATCCCTGATCCAAGGAGAGAATTCCTCAACTTGTTCTAAAGATAACTCAAGAGGTTAAGCTTCTATTAACCTATATAAGCAGGCTCTATGATGGTGAAAAGGGGGAAGAATTGCTAGCATGAAACCTATGATCTCATAGGAAACACACAGTTAGTTGAAGGAGAGTGATCAATGAAGATTATATCATCCAGGTTGTGGATATATTGAGCAAGGGTTAGACGAAGGAGACTTGACGAAGCTATCACATTCACATCTACGATTGTAAGTACTGTTGTTTTTATTCTCATTAATATGACACGCTTGGCCTATTTCTTTCTAGTTTGTGTCTGATCTTACATGAAATTATCATTGATAGATAGATCTATTTTCAAGCTAATGTTAATAGAGTAGGAAGTGGTCGTACTTTTTTTGTCTACAGGACTCAGCGAGGAGCGAGAGTTTGGAGCTCGATTTGGAGCGTGCAGGGAAAAATGATGATAAAGAGGTACTTCTTTTCTCCTTCCTTCTCATGCATTAGTTTGTATATATTTGAAAGGAAGTCAGTGTCCATGTTAAGCACTTTCTGTCTTAGAGTTAGGGTCTATGTCTTTGAGGCAATCTACCTATCCGCGGGGAGATTTTCCTACAACACTCCTACTTTGATCATCATGTCAAAGTCCAAAGTGGGCCAAAATTGACCAAAGTTTCCCCAAAAATTATTTGAGGGCCAAATGTTATTGGACTAATCGGTAGATGAGGACACTAACTGATCTCCCTAGATCCACCTAGATCTATAACAAAACACACCAGAACATGACGCTTTCCTTAAGTTTTAAATATTGAATTTACTAACTAAAGAGGCATGGGTGACATACCGTTTAAATGTCGCTTCCTCTCACCATCACCATCCTAGCTCCATTCCATCACTCATACAATGATGATCCTGCAAAAGAACACAACCAACCAAAGTGATAGCAATAGCATAAACTTAATATAAACCTATGTATGTGATCAAGGAATCATACAATAAAACACAACAAGCTTTATAGGAAAGAATCATATTACTGTATCATATTAAATGTGGAAGAGAGATTAAAACCATGGCCTTGATGTCGTAAGGTCTCTTCTAATTTTCCTTTGTTTCCCACACACTTTCACTCCAAGAATTTTGAGAGCATAGATCTGATAGTATTCACAATCTATCTTGACAAAGGCAAAACTCAAAACCACTCTAACCAAGCTAAAAGCTCCAAGCTAACCAAAACTAACTTTCTCCATGAGAGATCCTCTCCTTTTATAAGATGAAGAGGATAAGGTGAGGAGGTTAGGATGATCCCACTAAATCATGAAAGCTAGTAAGATCCAAACCATTCATATGCCACCTCACCATGGAAGTTTCGCCTTCTAGAAGATTCGAGAAAACTCTCATTTTTCCCACGTGTAAGCATTCTCGCACCCTAACTATAGTGCAACTTGCGAACATATCACACCTTAGATATGGTGCAACCTACGAGAATCAGGCATTCTCGCACCCTGCTTATATAGCAACCTGCAAACTTCCTTTTCTACAAGGTTTTTACAAGGGAAAATGCAACTTCTTTTCTCTGGAAAAGTTTTTCTCCCTTCTCTCTTCAGGAACTCAAGCCACTGACCCCTCTGAAGGAAACATATAGGTTTACATCATTAATGGTCATAGGGATGATGAAAGTCATGTGTAACACCAACATGCCCCCAACACTCACCTGTGACTCATCCCAAGTCACTCAGGTCTAGAAAATGCTACTTTGAAAGACTCGAGATTAACTTGAGATGCCTCGACTTGCTACCTCGCCTGAGCCTCCTACTCAGTGAGATCCTGGACTGTCTTCTCTATAACAGACCCTTCCAGACATTGTTCTACTACTGCAACTACTTGATCTAATTGTGAATCCCGGATGTTGATCTCTTCAAACACCTTGCAATATTAGTCCTACACAGGGTGTAAATTTTGTGTTACTTCCATCTCCTTACCCTGGAAGGCAGTGATCTGTTGTTGTACTATGCGCTTCTCCTGGGATCTCTTCATCCTTTCTACTACTATGAGTAGCTTCATATGCACCTGCAATGAAAATTCTTGTCGTTGCGCCTCCTGTAACTGAGCCTTTGGCTTCTTTAACTTTGTATCCTCGACGAGGAAATCACTCAACTATTTACATGCCAAGGCGAAAGATTTTATAATTTCTACTTTGTTTTTTTTGGACTCCTCCCTCTAGTCATGCATCTCCTATGGGGTGCTCTACATTATTCAAGCCTCTAGTTTAGCTATCCTAGCCTGAAACTATTGGAGGGTCACTGTGAGCTTCGCTACTTGAGCTTCAATAGGATCCTGCTCATCCTATACTAAGCCTGGCACAAAGCGACATTCTTTACTTACTTCTTCTTTGACCACAACCTAGTCTGTGAGAATATAATCTTTTTCCTTCTGTAGCTGGGCTTTTCCAACTCTCTTTTTCTCCTAAATCTTTGCCTGAAGCTCTTCTTTCTCACTTTCATGGGTAGCTTCAATGTCCTACGCAACTCGTAACTATACTAGGACTTCATATTTCTCCTTTTGCAAGGCTTTTGTAGCCTTCTCCTTTTCTTCCTAAGCTCTTTGGAATCGAGCTTCTATTTCATTAGCAAGACTTCTTAGCTGGGATGCTCTTTCAGCGGTCATTTCTCTTTGTTCCCTTATGTATGTCTTCAAACCTACCTCCAATACTTTGACCTATCCTGGAGGTACTCCTTTAAGGTTAACCTCAACATCCAAGTTGGGGCTAGCCTCCAGTGCTATGGGGTGGGAAACTCGATGCTATAATGGGGGAGGGTGATCCAAATCCCTAGTTCACCCTGTGGAGTTGGTTCTACCTCCAAGTCTGCATTATGTGATGAGGAAGGTGTAGACAACACAGTAGGCACTGCATGGACCAAATGAATATCTTGTTTCACTTTCATACAAATCTGTATGTTTCTCTTCATATCTTTGTAGCATGTCTTCAGAGGCATCCTCCATATCTTGGTGGACCAGACTAATGTCGTCGCCAGTGAAAGTGGCTTCCAACTGTGGCTTATTGGAGCACATTTTCTTCCATGTTGAAGGTTTCCTCAGAACAACTTTCCTCTTTTTTGGTGTCACTGTCCCAATAGGGGGATCTTCAGGTGGTGTAGCTTCATCTCCTCCTTGTTATTCTTCTCGTTCATCTCCTCCTCCCTGTCCTTTTGCTTCATCTTCTCCTCCTCCTGGTGAGATAGACCCATTATATCCAAAATTTGTGTCCTCTTCGTCACTCTCTATGTCCTGGACTTCAACCTGCTTTTTCTACTTCTTCATCCCACTGGACTATCCAACATGTTCAACTCGCATGACCATCGAGCTTCCTATAGTTTCAGTGTCAGATAAATCTACATCGAAGATAGGTACAAGAAATTATTTTGGCCATTCCTTTGTAATATGTTCCATATCTTCATCCGTGAGCTTATAGTAAGACTGCAATTCTTCGTGGTTCTCATCTCTTCACGTGGTGACATAAATGAAGTGGGGATCAACATGGAACTTTTCTATGGGTTGGTACTAATGCAGGGTATGTGGTTTCATATGTGATAATGATTCAATGACGACCTTCAACTATTGATAATATCTGTGAAACACGACATTAGACTGCCACTGTTTCGTCATGTCATTGGTATACCATAGGGTGGAAAACTGAGTGACTGGGGGATTTGTAGGTTCAATCTCTGGGAAGGTAGATCCTTTAGGCATATGCTAAGCCAGAAATGTGATCAAGATGATCAACCAAATATAGTGAAACTCATATCCCAAGTCCTGAGCTTCACGGAAATCCTTTTCTAGCTCGTTGACGAGGTAGTTCGCCCAGTTCATCTGCATGCCCTCCACACACTTTCCTACAAGGTACACCACAAACCTAGTGACCTGTGTGGGGCAGTTCTTCCTCACTAGCTTACCAACTAAGAGTTGACAAGAAAGGCACATTGTGCCATCCTGTATGGAGGCTACCTTGTAAACTCGCTTCCCCTTTTCTACCTCTCCATAGGATTCTTTGATGCGTTGTGCTAATGAACAGTTTGAGGTATTCCCTAAATAGAACTGTTGTGGTTCAGGATCCTTCAAACTTAAACCTGTGATCTGATGGATCAACATAAGATCCACAATAACTCTCCTATCAAGCCATAGGTATCCGCCATGGTAGCATGACAGAAGGATTTTAAAGCAAGTGTTAACCTCCTGGTGGCGGCAAAAATGTGGAATCTTCATCACGTTCAATACAGTTGAATAAACCAACCCCTTAATCCATGGTTGCGAGACGAGGCGAGGTTTCTTTCCGGTTGTCTTTGTTAAGTAATGTTGAGGAGCTAGTGTGGCATAGTTCTTCCGCTCTCCTAAGTTGAAGTCATTGTGATTCAAAAATGGGATTTGTCCTAACTGACTCCCGACTATGCAAATTCATTTTAGAATGTACGTAGTGAACATGGAGTACTCAAAATCATGGGGGATACTATCGTGGTTAACAAAATCAGCTAGAGGTGGAATATATTCAGGAAGGATTGATGAGATCTTCTTTGCGTTATTTAGATCATCGCGGTGCTTACTTTTTTTTTTAGTTACGGGGTTGATGCAGGTGGAACGACATCTGATCGAAGGGGAAGCCTGCAGTCCCCTATTCCACAATTCTTGAATACCTTCAGATACAGGTCTGTCAGCCATGAGCTTCCTAATAACTTCCTCGACATACTTCTCCAAATCATTGGGTTCACCCAACATTCTAGATTTTAACAGACAGGCGGGGTATAGTTTCAAATAACGACAGGTAGCACAAATCAACACTTGGATATTTCTCGTCTTAGCTCAGTCAATCATTGGTAGAAAAAAGTGGTCCCATCACCACCATCGACGAGTTAAATAAGTGGGGCGATCATGATGGATCTTCCAATGTATAGGAACTAGAGTTAAACTCTTCCATTAATGTAAATATAGTCGTTATGGCATGGTATCAACGTCCAAAAGCAGTCCATAAACCCATAAATGTGTTTTCTAACCATTCTGGTTATATAACTTCGCCAGGGCAAAGTCCAAATCTGCACGGACCTGTTGTTCCAGCGAGGTTCAAACCCTGCGAACCTGCCTCCTGCGAGGTTCCAGTCTGTGAATTCTTCCATCTATAATAACATAGACTGAGCTTCCTCTGAACTTTTCTCTTTATGACTTTCTAACATACCCTTAGTCTCTTGACTCTTTTCATAATTTTCTTGTCTTATGTCCCTCCCTTCAACTTTAGCAATCATCCTCGAACAATCCTCAACCTCATGGCCAACAACCTTAAAATAAAGATAAATAGGGCCTAGCCCAGGGCATTCCTTAGCAATATGTCTCGACCTTCTGCAATTATAACACAAATTCAATCCTCTTTTTCTCTTAAATGTTCCCCAATATTGTATGTACTGTAACAACCCTAGTAGAATATATACTTAGGGATTATTAAGTAAAATATTTATTAGGTAATTAATTTTTCCTAACATGTTAATAACTAAACAACAATTGGTCAAATGATATTAATTAAGTATTTATTAATTAATTAAAGGTTATAATTTTGATTAATTAATTAACTACCTATTATATTCAATAACTTGGGTATTAAATTTAAAAGGGATAATAAGTTATATTGTTTAAATTAAAAAAACAAAGTTACGTACATGGAAAGGGATAAGATATTAATTAAAAGGGGTAAGATATTAATTATGAGGGGATAAGGTAATAAATGGGTGGATAAGGAAGTAAATGCAAGAGGCGGTGAAGGAAGGATATGGAGGGGAAGGAGGTTTACGAAGGAATCATTCTACGGGATTATTATTTTTCTTGGAGTTTTCTCTTGGATTGCAGAGAGGGGAGTTTAGTTCGGTAGTTGGATTGGATCAGTACAGGCACCAGTTGGCTAGAGTTTTTGGGCACGGGGGCCAAGATATCCACATGATATCCTGGAGCTAGGAAGTTGTCCTAGTTGGCAGGGTGGAACAAGGTTTTGGGCAGTGTTTACACAGTTCAGTAGCAGTCAACAAGGTAAGTGAAAGAGGAGGGTTAGCATCAGACCAAGGTAATTTAAATTGTGTATTTGTTTTATTATGTTATAAAATTTTATTATTCGTTGATCAATTTAAAATGTGTAGGTGCTCAATTAAAAGGAATTATTAAATTTTACTGTTATGTTTGTAGAATTAATTGATGTTAAATAATATGTCCATTACAAATGGTATCAGAGATTTTGTTTGAAATCTGGGCCTAAGGGCCAAAACTCCAAGCTCTAACTCCAGCTACGCTTAACTTGCAAACAAAACACAAAAATAAAAATAAAAATAAAAAATGCAATACGAATTTTAACACGAATTTTAACTACTAGGGTTGTTACAAGCCAGGAAATAGGAAAGGTAATCCAACAATCAATAGGTAAAATGTCCCAGCGGAAAACTCCTAGATGAAGTCTAACAATGAATATCATTTTGATAATATCTCTCAGGCAGCCAACAATCCGGGAATCATATAGAAATTCCCTATTGATGTAGGGAACTGAAATAGGCATACATATCCTACAATACAACCAAATTAATATAATCATTAAAATAGCACAAACAGTTTAATATAGTCGTTAAAATAGTATTTTCTTCCTATAATAGCAATCATGTTAATGTGGAACAAAACCCTCAACAAGGTATATGCCATTGTGGATTAGCAAGAAGACTGTATTCTCTATCGAAAAATTATAAAGATGAGCCTTCATTCAGAGTGTACAACTATTATCGCTGATACTTTATGGATCCCCTCTACGGCCAAGCTTCAACATACCTTATGGAGCCCTGCTACAACCAGACTACAACATAGAGCATCATCATATCTCTGTTCGTTATTGTAGTCATCAGGCTACTTAAAAAAAAACCAATTGAATGCAAGCTAGATGTTTCTTTGAATTATTTAGTGAGGGGAAGTAAACAATTGAGCTATAAAAAAAAAATCGTTTTAACCAATTCATTGATACTCATTTAAAAGGGGAAAAATTGAAAACCAATATAAAAAAATGGGGAAAAAAAAAACAATATCAAAAATGGGAAAAAAGAAACAAAAGAAAGAAAGAATAGACAAAACACCTACTATGACTGAGTCCACTTCATTCAGAAGGTATAGAAAAACCTAGATTGATGTATCGTATGTACCATTTTCCATTTTTAAGAGTTTCTTTCACAATTGGTATATAGGCAACCATTGACATAGAAGAGATTAGGCTATAATGTGTGTTACAAAGCCACCTAGGAGAATACATGAAGGATGTCAAAGAAATAGAAAAGAGATTCATGTTGTCAAATACAATTATACAAGCCTCCTTTATGTGCACTAAAGCTTTTGATTTAACATGGATGTGTCTGCATTAGTGTCTTACATGTACAGTTTCCTTTAAATACCTTTTCTGGAAAAATATCTGGGGAGGAAATAATAATAAAAAGAGGGTAAGGAAACAAGGGAGATCTCACCAGTTCGTTTGTGCTAATCAATTCAATATTGTAGAAATCCACAGATGAGTCCTTGAAAATAGGGTCGGTGTACGAAGCTCCAATATCATGTTTTGAAAACTAGAACATGAACTTGAAAGATTTGCACAATCTGCAGCAACTGGCATTTTCTGAGTCCTCTGATTATTGTTGATCATTCCTTTCCACAATTGAAGATCATGCAACACCGAGATACCATGCAAAGCCACCAAGTGAACTTAGGCCCTGGCACTAACAACCTTTGCCTTGAAAACCCTAAATCTTTCATCTTCCTCCATCTACCCACAACAAACTGGAGAAACTGTTCATGGAAAACAAAGAATTTGTCTTCAGTCTCAATCCATTACTCGAAGTCCTCCTTCCAAAGTTGCATCCAGGCCTAAAGGGCAATCCCTGGCAGTGAAATAGGTGGTTTTCTCTAGCCTGCAGATACCTTACATGGACTTCTAATGGAGAATGGAGGGTTCCAACAATACCAGAAACCGCCCCAGGCATTGTACTCCGAGTTAGAGAGTGTATCTAGAGAAGAAAAGTCAAAGGGGATAGGGAACATAAATCAGGTCTTGAGAAAACAAAATAATACTAGTCCCTGGCTGCTTAAACTCTAAACCCTTTCAGTCCTTTGACCTGAGAAATTCGAGAAGGACCAAACCATTGCATTCGAGAATAAAAAGAACCCAAATTGCGCAAAACTATGCCATACATCAAACATATAATATAACAAATCTCCAAACATATGGGCATGGGAGGAGAAGCCCGCGCTGATGTAACATAAACGAATCCAAATCGCGCAAAACCATGCCATATATCAAACATATAATATAACAAATCGCCAAACATATGGGCATGGGAGGAGAAGCCCGCACTGCTATAACAAAAAAGAACCCAAATCGCACAAAACTATGGATGATTTTAGGGGCTAAATTTTGTTCATGGGCTAATTTTCCATGGTTTTTCCAAAAACGAGATTCGCTATTTTAAAAATGATTCGCCCAAATTCTATAATATAAAATTATTTTACCTGAAAAATCACCAAAAATTTATAAAAACTATATAAAATCCTTAGAAATTTGATAATTTTTACAAAAATATCGCGAAACATTTATAATTGGCGTATGAAGGATTAGTAAGATTCGCCAAAGTTTCTACATTTTAAAATAAATTTCCATCCTTAAAATCATCCCTACGCAAAAATATGCCATATATCAAACATATAATATAACAAATTGCCAAACATATGGGCATGGGAGGAGAAGCCCGCGGGTTTGACCTCGGGACTCCAACACCCATAGCAACTACAACTACAACGTGCCACCGCCAAGCAACTACAACAACCAGTAGCCAGTACCAGCACTGCTCCTCAACACAACGATCTTCCCTTATGGTGAATGCAACTAGAACAGTGCGCTGGAGTATAATTGAGCTAGGGTGAGAATGCACCCACCGAAACTCAGAGATGAATGGGTTAAAAAATTATGGTATGATGAAGAAGAGATGCAGATCGAGCCTGTCGAGAGAGATAGCATAATGGAGAGGCGGTCGAATGATAGGATTAAGGAAGGGTTGGGCGCGTGGAGTTAGGGTTGAGAAAGAGAGCTGGCAGGTGTAGGGTTTTAGGGTTGGGTATGAAGAGAAAGCGTGAAGGAGGGGGCACGTGGGCCTCATGCGAGGACCCACTGCCCGACTGTAGAGATATATTTTTTTATTATATTATATTTTATTCTTTTACTAATTCATTTTATTAATTTACTTTAATTGCATTTTAAATAATTAATTTTAATTTTAAATGTAAATTTTAATAATTAAATTTAAATTTCTAATCTCGTTGAATGTCAAATGTTTTTTGCATAGAAATTAAGTATTTACTTTCTAAACTTGATTTTATCCAAAGTAATTAATAATAATAATTAATAACAGTAATTAAGTAATTAATGTGTTATTAACATTAACATATTTAATAATATTTAAACATAACATTACAATACTAATAAAAAATATTTTGGAGAGATTAAAATTTGGGGGAGTCTATGGGTTTTGAACCCGTGACCACCCACCAAGCGATTTGCCTTAAGAAGAGAAATAACACCAACGTGCCACACATATCACTTTTACAAATAAATTCGCATATAAATAGTTTAATTATCAATAATAGCAAGGTACTAGCTTGAAGAATAATCTCCGATTATCCAAGCATCAGGCTCATGATACCTTACACACAACTCATCGAGCCAAGCACCAAGTCCCTCCACTCCATTCCACCAGTCAAGTCAATGCTAAATCTCAATGAGGAATTCAAAAACACCAACACTACATGCCAAGGAAAATCTCCCGAGTCAGGCACCGAAGGATATTTAGTCGTAAGAGAAAAGTTAAAAGGACTAAGACTGGGATAGGCGGGGAGGAGGCGACATATGCATTAGGAGGGTAAGCATATGAATTGGCAAGTATGGCGCAAGGCTAGCGTAGCTACAGGGAAAGGGAACCAATATCTTTTTCATAGGGGTGAAGAAATCAAGCTTAGACGCTTAATCCTAACCCTAACCTAGCCAATCCCCTAAAGGAGTAATGTTTGTTTATAGACAAGTAAAGAAAACTTACGCCTAACCCTGTTTCTAGTTTGAGTAGCACCAATTTGAAACATCTTGGAATTCACCCTGACAACTTTGGTTGATGTAGTTCAAAGAATACAAGATGGTCAGGACTCGAGGGAATCAAGGTAGGGGAGCATCATCACAAGCACCGCCAACACTGCCAGTGCCACCACCACCATCACCCGAACTAGCCCTTATACTACACTTGTTGGAAGCCATTAATGAGACTTTAAAGGGGCGACAACCGGCAGGGACTGAAGTGGAACCCCCACCATTTGGAATGGGTAATCCAGAAGCATCAAGGGATTCAGGGGGAGGACCTCCACCTGAAGACATCACGCGAGAATTGCAGAAGATAAAACTTCCGGAGTTTTCCAGGGGTCGTGCCAGTGAACGCGCGGAAGCATGGTTGGAAGGCATGACAAGGTGTTTTTCCTTAAGGGACTATGCGTCCAAATCAAAGGCAAAGATCACCATTTTTTAGTTAAGAGACAACGCCTTAAACTTGTGGGGCAACCTGGAAAGACAACTGCACCTTACCCCAGACACATTATCTTGTTAACTTTTTGAGGAGAGGTTCCGAAGGAAATATCTACCAGCATACTACGAGGAACAATAGGTAGGATCATTTCATGCCTTCATACAGGGAAATAGAACTATAGAATAATATGAGATCATATTTATGGAACTGGTCAAATATGTTTCGTATATGGACAGTGACCAATGACAGGCAGAGCACTTCATCTATGGATTGAATCCTAAGATAAGAGCTATGGTGCGGATGTGGAACCTATCTTCAGTAGCAGAGACGGTGGAAAATGTGCGTTATGCAGAAGAACACATGAACTTAACCGGGGGTACAAGACCGACATTTCTGCATCACCCTGGATTCGTAGGAAAGGCCCCGAGGACATTTCCTAGGGGAGGGGGCTCAAGGCCACCGCCATATGGTAAAAGAGTCTCACCAAGGACAATAGCTATAGGTATTTCAATGGGAGCGAGTGCAGCATCTCATTCATCGCCAACGATGCAGACAAGTCCACGACTATCTCAAGGAACAATGAGTAGGGGTAGGGGTTCCAGGGGAAGGAACTCATTTCAGAGACAGTAACATAACAGTGCATAGGTTCAATATTGTGTTACCTATTGGGGGTGTGGACGACCCCATTACCAACATGACTACCCAGAGTTACAATCAGGGTTCGTGCATAGATAAGGAAAGGAACCGATGGGGAGAGCAAGTAGCAACCACCAGATTTACGCAGTGGTTAATAATCACCAGGCTAAACATCAATCCACGGTGGTGGAGTCATTAGGTACACTAAATTATATCAATGTTAATATTTTTTTTGATTCTGGTGCGACAGATAGTTTCATTTCACCATCTGCATTAGAAAAGAGTGGGTTGGTAGCCTACGAGCACGATGACTTTAAACAAGTCGAGATGGCTTCAGGGGAAAAAAAAGCAGTAGGACCTAGTGTCAATAATTGTATAGTAGACCTAGGAGTGTGTATTACCAGGTTGAAGGTATACATCACTGCTCTCGGGGCATATGACCTAATCATTGGAATGGATTGGTTAGCGGCTCATCGAGCTTTGGTAGATTGTTTTGCAAAGAGGGTGCTTTGTGTCGATGATGAAGGAAGACTAGTAGAGATCCAAGGTGTACGGAGAAAAGTGTCATTACGCTTTATATCAACTATGAAGGTTAAGCGATGCTTGAGGCAAGGGTGTTGACTTTATGTAGTGGAAGCAGTGAATGAAAGGAAGGGACCCTCATTGGATCAGTACCCAGTATTGTCAGAATTTCAGGATGTGTTACACATCAAAATCACCCAATTGGATAAGTGTCGCATATTCCTCTCAATTGTCATAAGTGTCGCAACTTCCTTACAACTTTCGCAAGTGTCGCGAGTTGGTTACAAGTGTTGCAAATGTTGTTTGAGCATACTGCCCTGATGACGACACTAAGGAGGCACTTAAAACATCTTATGTACTTGGTTTGAAGAAGGAGAATTGGTTCACTGGAGTCAAACATCTCTTAACACCTGAAAAGGGTTTCCAATCAAGGGTTTTGAGGGTGAACGCTCCCCTGAAACAGCCTCAGGAGCGTTGTCTCTCCCCTATAAGGCCTCAGGGAGCATTATAATGCTCCCTTACCCCTCTGCAGGAGCGTTGCCCACTTTTGAAGCACTGGCGCTCCCCTTAAGCCTCTCTGGGAGCGTTCTAGCGCTCTGATGCCACTTTTGAAGAAGCGCTCCCTAATCTGGGTCAATTGTTAGCCCGGTGAGGAGAATAAGGAAAGGATATTTCGAGATTAGGAGGCAGTTGTACTCAAATTCTTGGTTTCATCAACAGATTCCTGATCTAAGGAGGAGGTTCCCAACTTGTTCTAAACATAACTCAAGAGGTTAAGCTCCTCCCAACCTATATAAGCAAGCTCTATGATGGTGGAAAGGGGGAAGAATTGCTAGCATGAAACCTATGATCTCATAGGAAACACACAGTCAGCCAAAGGAGAAGTGATCAGTGAAGCTGCTATCAACCAGGTTGTGGATCTTTCGAGCAAGGGTTAGACGAAGAGGACTTGACGAAGCTGTCGCGTTCGCATCTACGATTGTAAGCACTGTTGTCATTATTCTCATTAATATGAAACGCTTGGAATGTTTCTTTCTAGTTTGTGTCTAATGTTACATGAACTTATCATTAATTGATAGATCTGTTTTCAAGCTAATATCAATAGAGTAGGAAGTGGTCGTATCCTGTTTTCCTGCAGAACTCAATGAGGAGCAAAGGATTGGAGCACAACTCGGAGCATGTAGGGACAAACGTCGATTAAGAGGTACTTCTGTTATCCTTTCTTCTCATGTATTAGTTTAGATAGATTCAAAAGGAAGTCAGTGTCCACGTTAATCATTTTTCTGTCTAGGGTTAAGGTCAAGCTCTAGAGGTGATCTACCTGTCCACAGGGAGATTTTCCTACAACAGAAACTGGTGACTCCACTGGGGAGATAGCCTCGAATCGAAACCTCTTGTTTCGATTCCTCCTCATTTGACCTAGTTCTATCCCTTGATTGTTTCAGACCTAGTTCACTCCTCTTTTGATTGGTTTCATGAGCTGATTGGATCCTTACCTTGTCACACTCATCATACTTGTCAAGTTTGAATCCCAGTTTTTGGAATTTTTTGACATTTCTGGAGCTTTCAGACCTTGGCGCCCCTGACCTAGTGTTGACAGAGTGCCAACACTCCTAATACCTTAGCACAAAGCACTATAATTCTCCTTGCCCTTGGAAACAAAGCACCAACCTCTTTTTGGCCCAATAACCCTCCAAAACTGCCTTTTTCAGGGTTTGCCTCTGTGTCTCTTTTGCTGAGTGATCTAGTGAGTCAATTTTTTCTTCTCTTTCAACCTTGACATCTACCTTTTTGAAGAATAAACACCTTGTTAATTGGATCTTGTATCCTTCTTCACCATTTTTATTGAGTTTTTCCTGTTGAGTGAAGTTTGAAACCCATGCATTGTTCTTCTCTCCTCATCAGCTAAGTGAAAACCTTGGTGAAGGTCATCAAAGGCCTACAAACCTCTTTATCTTGATTTGAGTTAAGGTCATTGTTCTTCAAATTTTGCTTTGGGTGTGAATTTTGTTTTCTCTTTGATTGTTTCTTTTCTTTCACTTTTCGTTTTGATTGCAACGAGAGGGTGCATTGTTTGTATGACTTTCGCTTGTGCTAGTTTGATTTTCATTCGTACAAAGACAATTAGCAAAACAAGCATTGTGTTGAATTGATATTTAACTCATATACAAACAATGAAAAAACATCTCCATGATTGATTGTTCATATTAGAAGGCATTTTAAATTTTTTTGCATTACATCAGGATTTGATTGAGAAAAAGAATCGTTTGGGGACACTCCATAGTTGTGCTTGTTAGTGAAAAGAACTCTCTCTCTCCCTTAGATAGACGTTCATCGAAAGAAAATGACTGCTTATCATATTCGATGCATTCTTTGGGTCTGAATCATAATTCCATTTGTTTCACTTCCATACACCCCTTTTGCATAAAGAACAGCCACTAAAATCAACGCTAATTAAAAATTATCTAGAATTTTTTCTTTGCTAGGATCCTCCACCAACAGTAGAATAGGTGTAGTACTTTGGATTAGGCTATGAGAATAAATCTCCAAAGTTTCTAAAACAAACAGTAGCATCCTGATTTAGGGAGAGTCAAATCCAGTTATCGCATAAGTCTGCCTGGGATCCCCCTCTCACACAGGGGTTACGCACGAGGTCACATTCGAGTGAGCTACGGGGACTAACCCTCCATGGTTTAACTAATTGTGGTGGTTGGATCGTATTATGGGGGTCACTTTGAGGTAAATCCACAATTACTGCGTGGAATCCTTCTAGTTGATTTCGGGCTTGATACCCTGCCTGTATGTTCCGATCGGACTGTCGACTGTTCCCGCCCAGGGGCTGACTACGAATTGGTAACCTTAGTAGCCATAATATTTAGGGTCTTACACAAGGTGATGGTGACGGGAAGTCTTACTGTACCTGGAACAGACATTGGTCAAACTCACTCGGGCTCCTTGGAGGGTAAATCCACAATTACCACGTGGAAGCTTGCACCAAGGCGTAAGTCTGTTAAGCAGGTCGCCATTGTAACTGTTCCACCCTACCCCCACCCCTTCTGGACTTGATCACGCGACGTTGGATTTCATCACCAACTAGTACGGTCATCAAAAGAAGGCCATGTTTGCTTGGTTGTGATTCTTATATTTTTTAGCGCGTGTTGTTTCTTTTCGCTAGTTGGCCATAGATTTCTTTCGTTGACTCTTTTCTGCCAACATCGACCCTCCACGTCGTTTGCGGAGGTTATAGGGACTTCCTCCAGAAAATATGGAAGGAAACACCCCTCTAGCCCCTCATTCTACGGAGGAATCTCCTCAACAGAGCGAGGTTCATAACACTACAACTTCCCAGGAAGAAGTTCCCATCCCTTTGGAGAATTTTCGAATTGTCTCTGAATCTCCGGAAGCATACCGCATTCAAGAGGGATACAAACGACAGATCCTCCACTTAAATTCTGTCAGATAATTTGTTGTCAATCCGAATATTCCGGCTGGGTCTCCTCAAAACCCTTTAGCCAATGACCCTTTTTGGACTACGGACATTGTTCGAAGTCCACCAGACTTGGTGTGAGAGATTTATGGAATAGAAGAAGGTGCCGACACATCTTTTTCCTACACTGTACCCCCAAACCACTTCACTGGTACTACCAATTTTACAGCCACACCAACCGTTGGTCCAAACATACCGTTCATTGGCCCAAGGCCTACTATTCCCCTCAAGATGGCCCATTCAAAAATGGCCCCACACATTCCGACTATCCCTGCCGGTAATGCGGTAGTTAATCAAGCCCCGATTGGCACACCTGTAACACCAAGACCTAATCTCCCTTTTGGATTTAGGGAACTGAACGCATCCACTACCACCACTTCCAAAACCACTACTCAAATTGTACTGGGAAGTTCCATACCTATCCAACAACCCGGAGGGATTGGCCTTGGTGGTCTTAACCTGATCGACAACATTGGTCAGTCATTGGCATCTAGCTTTCAGATCCTAGGAACTCTACCTCAAACTGGGGGGAATCCCCCCTCCAGAGGACAAATTCCATTCAGGGGGAACCCTCATGCTGGGGGGAAACCTCAAGTCGGAGTCCACCATCAACCACAAGGACAAAATGTGTCCGTCGCACCCAATCCATGGAGTGTCCCTTTTCAAGGAAATCTTCATGCCTCCATGGGACAAAATGTGCCTGGCGCACCTAATCCATGGAACGTTCCTTTTTCAGGAAAACCACAATTCCTGGTAGGACAAAATTCTCAGGCTCTGCAACAACCTCCTTATGGAAAAATTCCCAACCCAACCCATAACCCTCAAAACCCATCCGGTTATCCTCCGCTCACACATGCTTCTCAAAACAATTCAAATCCTGTGTACCTTGGTCAAAACCAACCTCATATGAGAGCTCCCACTAGTTATAATTATCCACATAACCTGGTAATGGGCCCCACTAGTGTACCCCTGCCACACCAACATTACCCACAGGTTAACCGACAACTACCTTTTCTGGCTACCCTGGATCTTCCAGACTTGTCTCGGTTAATGAATGATCCCATTTATCATTCTCTGGTTTGGCCAGCTATTCTAGCAAAACTTCCTTCTGATATCCTAAAATTCGATGGAAAGTCCGGAGAAGACCCAAACAACCACGTGATGACTTTCCATTTGTGGTGTTCATCCAACTCCCTCATGGATGACTCTATTCATTTGCATCTTTTCCAACGAACACTTACAGGTTCCGCAGCAAAATGGTATATTGAATTACCACGTGCATCTTTTCATGATTTCAACTCCCTCGCCATGTCCTTCCTCACACACTTCCAACTGCCCATTCGATACAAGACAGGTACTGAACTATTAACCTCCCTTCGTCAGACAACTTCCATACACATCTCCGATCATATCCATGAATGGAGACGACGACGAAGGATAATCAAAGAGGTCATCCCCGACCAATTATTAGCGGAATGGTTCACGAAATCATTATTACCCCAGATCACTCGTGATGTTGCCATGCACGGTGTGATCACCGAGGAAGAAGCCATCGCCCGAGCTCAGTACTTAGACTTAGTCTATTCACAATCCGGTACTCTGTATGAGTTGATACTGAACGCTACCCATGCCACTAACAATCCATCCAAACCATCGACTACTTCGCATGCGGATGGAGTTATTGGCTTCCTCAAAACCCAATCTACCACATAGTCCACTGGAACGACTCAGTGGCCCACTTCGGCGGTTTCTCCCAGTTCGACTACACCCTCTTCTACCCCCACCCAAACTCAGGTCTCTGATGTGAATGCGGTCCAATCAACCCCTTCACAACAACTTGGGGGAAAGAAGAAAGCGAGAAACAAAATAAAGAAGAACAATAACAACGAACAACCCAAAACCCAACCGCAAACCCCTGCTTCCGGAAAACAACCACAGCGAAAACCAAAATTCCCATGTCTCATTTGCGGTGAAGATCACTACACTCGAGACTGCCCACATCACGATGAAGTGGCCAAACTTTTCAAGGGAAATTCGCAACCCTCCGTGCTCACTCAGCCTTTTCCGCAACAACAATCTTTGGTTGCACAAACCCCCACACCGGGGGGAAGTTCCAACCAACCCCCTGATGACGCCTCGACAAGCGCCCACATTTACATGTTTAACGGGGTTAATATAACCACTCGTTCTGTGACATACGACACGACAGTTAAACTCGACAAGTCAAAGACTGTTAATGGTTCTTTGCCAGATCCTTCACCATCTGTTGTTAATCCTCCATCTGTTAGCCCTCCATCTGAGCCACTTCATATTGAGAAACCTTCTTTTGACTCCATCTTATGCCCTCCTAAGAGTACTATCTGGAAATCCACTTTCAATCCTAACTCACGGGTTTCCCAAAATTACAATATTGTAGAAGATTTGGCCCAAGCCCCATGTACCATGTCCACATTGGAAGTTCTACAAAACTATCCTAACCAACGTAGGACGCTCTTAGCCGCTATTGGCGCTTTCGATCCTAAGTCATCAAACTAAATCATGTTTAACCTGGATGATCATCAACAATGACTCTCCCACCAACTAGCTTTCCAAATCGATGTTGTTGTTCACAATCAACAAATCCACCGAACTATCCTGGATGAGGGAGGCTCTACCTGTGTCATGTATCTAGCCTATTGGAAAGGCCTAAAATCACCAGCCCTTAACAAATCCCCTACGATGTTACGTGCTTTTTATGGACAAGGTTTCCATCCTCACGGATTACTGCAATCCCTCACCGTTCAATTGGGCGGTAAAACTATTACTGTTGATGTCGAAGTGGTCGATGCTCCCCTCGATTACAACTTATTACTTGGAAGAAGTTGGTTCTATGCCATGACTGTTGTTTCCTCGTCGGTGTTTTGATGTGTACAATTCCCTCATCAAGGCAAAATTGTCACCGTCAATCAACTTGACTTCTGTACACCCAACGCCCGCATCCCTGCCACCAACAACATTCCTTTTTTGGGAGACCACCCAGTTACGTATGAAAGTGTTGGTGTTGGCTTATTGAAATATTCTAGCCTTATGGGTACTTTCCCTACACCACTTCCAGTTACTGCACACCACATTGCTACTGTCAACATGATCTCGACTATGCCTTATCAGTCCTTGGAATCATCTGATCTGTGGATTGTACCTAGTACTTTGGAATTCGATGTGCTCAGTGACACCATGCCACTCAGCCCAGTCAAGGCCGCATACGTAGCTATTTAATCTGTCTCTCCCTCTTTGAACACTTCACATTCATTGGCACCCGATGCTTACTCGGTGCCCTTGTGGTTGGATTCCCTATCATCTGTCGTCGATTACATTTCCCACATTTTTCCTTCGGACGAATCTATTATGGAAATGCTCAGTAATGACGATTTACCCTGGGATGACAACCATCATCGATCCTCTTTTCTTCTGCCTTTGGAAGAAGTGCAAGACATACGATCTTTCTTCCCCCCCCCCCGATGTTATCGATGCTCCACAATACACTTTCTCTGAGGGGAACATGGGTAACATCTCGACTACAATCACAATTGACATTTCAGTCAATGAAGGTGTCATGGAAAACATTAATCTTGGTGCTAATTGCACGCCCGACGAAGTGGTTTCTTACACTGCTTTGTTCAAGGAATTCCGCGATGTCTTTGCATGGAGATACGAGGAAATGCTAGGGATTGACCCTTCAATCATCATACATGAAATCAAGACTTACTCTGATGCAAAAATGGTTCGACAGAAACTCCGCCTGGTTCACCCCAAGAAAATGGTAGCTATAAAGGCAGAAGTTGAAAAAAATCTTAAATCTGGCTTCATCTATCCCATCCCTTTGACGGAATGGGTCTCCAACCTCATTCTGGTTGCCAAGAAACAAGGGACCATCCATGTTTGCATAGATTACCGAGATCTCAACAAAGATTGTCCCAAGGACAACTACCCTATGCCTTTCATCGATCAAATCATCGATAATTGCGCAGGAAGCGTAATCTTCTCTTTCATGGATGGATTTATGGATATAACCAGATTGAAATCTTACCTGTTGATCAACATAAGAAAACCTTCATCTGTCCTTGGTGAACTTTCACCTACCGAAAGCTACCGTTTGGCCTTAAAAATGCTGGTGCTACTTTCCAGCGAGCCATGTCGTACGCTTTCCATGACATCACACATATCACAGAACCTTACCTCGATGATTTACCCGCCCATTCATCCAACCGACCTGATCACATTGGTCACTTGTGGGCAATTTTTCTTCAATGTCGTTTCTATCGTATTCGCCTGAACCCCCATGAATGCATTTTCTCTATCGAATTCGGTCAACTCCTCGGTTTCATCATCTCCAAAGATGGGATTAGGGTGGACCCCTTAAATATCAAGGCCATCCTAGCCTTACCCCCACCTACCAACTTAACCCATCGTTTTCAGCCCAACATCTCTCACGAAGAGCATTGACGCATCCGTCACCACTCTCGTTGTTACCTCATCCTCGACGACACTTTGTATTGTCGTGGTATTGACACCATCCTTTGGCGATGTCTGATTCACGAAGAGGCTGAACGCATTTTGAACGATTGTCACCTTAGCGCCTGTGGCAGTCATCTTTCCAGGATGGCCACAGCCCAAAAAATATTACGTGTCGGCTACTTTTGGCCCTCGATTTTCAAATATTGCATCGAGGCCGTCAAAAAATGCCCACCCTGCCAAATATTTAACAAGAAGGCACGCACCCACCCTACTACACTGCACCCCATTATTGCCATCAACCCCTTTTCCAAATGGGGTATCGATTTCATGCAGTGTAAGCCTACCTCAGCTGGGGGGCATGATTACATCATTGTCGTCGTCGACTACTTCACCAAATGGGCTGAGGCTATGCCTACCTTCTTGAATGATGGTCGTACTGTAGCTCTTTTCCTCTTCAACCATATCATTACTCATTTTGGTGTACCACATGCCATCATCACCAACCATGGTGCACACTTCAAAAACCAGATGATGAGCGAGTTACATGTCAAATTGGGTTTTCTCCATGAAAACTCATCCCCCTACTACCCTCAAGCGAACGGG
>JZKD02S1775865.1:334050-346112 GCA_000966675.3 Picea glauca | reverse complement strand
TTGGATGCATACATAAATTACTAAAGGATGATAGTTTTGATTATTAGTACATGCACGAGACTTGTATGTACTAGCTACACATCCATTTCTTGTACATATACACTAGTATGTATGATTTTTCTTGACTTACTTACTGATAATGTCGGTTACTTGTTATGAATTTATGAACCAGGTTTCTTTTCCTTTGTACCATAAGACACCTTAACTTCGGGACGAAGTTTCCTGAAGGGTGGGTGTATGTAACAACCCTAGTAGAATATATATAGAATATTAGGTAATTATTTTTTCCTAACATGTTAATAACTAAACAAAAATTGGTCTAATGATATTAATTAAGTATTTATTAATTAATTAAAGGTTATAATTTTTATTGATTAATTAATTAATTAATTAACTACCTATTATATTCAATAACTTAGGTATTAAATTTAAAAGGGATAATAAGTTATATTGTTTAAATTAAAAAAAAGAATTTACGTACACGGAAAGGGATAAGATATTAATTAAAAGGGGTAAGATATTAATTATGAGGGGATAAGGTAATAAATGGGTGGATAAGGAAGTAAATGCAAGAGGTGGTGAAGGAAGGATATGGAGGGGAAGGAGGTTTACGAAGGAATCATTCTACGGGATTATTATTTTTCTTGGAGGTTTCTCTTGGATTGCAGAGAGGGGAGTTGAGTTCGGTAGTTGGATTGGATCAGTACAGGCACCGGTTTGCTTGAGGTTTTGGGCACGGGGGCCAGGATATCCACATGATATCCTGGAGCTAGGAAGTTGTACTAGTTGGTAGGGTGGAACAAGGTTTTGGGCAGTGTTTACACAGTTCAATAGCAGTCAACAAGGCAAGTGAAAGCGGAGGGTTAGCATCAAACCAAGGTAATTTAAATTGTGTATTTGTTTTATTATGTTATAAAATTTTATTATTCATTGATCAATTTAAAATGCATAGGTGCTCAATTAAAAGGAATTATTGAATTTTACTGTTATGTTTGTAGAATTAATTGATGTTAAATAATATCTCCATTACATGTACTGTGCACTTCCCCTAGGATCATAGTGTTAGACTTGCAAAAATTCTTTGTAGGTTCCTACATCCACTTATTAGTCCAAAAACTCTTTCTATGTATAGGAATAACATATCTTTCTTCATTTTCATCAAATTTACTCAAATCAACTCTTTCTTTCAACTACGCCCTAGCCTTCAGACTAGGACATAATCTATTAAACATATTTAAATTCATGCTTTCAAAACAAAAAAATTCACTTATCTTTCTCTTGCCAAAGCACAAATATTACATCTTTTAGAATATTACCTCTGTTTTTCACAACTTAATTTCTTGGCACAAAGCTTCACAAGTCAAGTAGAGTACTACGCACTTCAACAACAGATATATGCATAGAGATTCTCTTTTTCTTTTCTTCAGTTCCCAACAATCACAATTTCATGTCCTGGCAACAGAACCATTTGTTGGCACAGGGGAAGACCCAAGGTTCAACGCTTAACAATGCACCAACAAAACCCTGACTACCGGCCCTTTCGAAAACACCTGCGAAGTAGGTGAAGTCTCACCTGAGGTAGAAGTAGGGGAGGTTACAAGATGTAGGTGTCTGTAACTAGGCTGGGACACGAATCTGTGATAAGATCACTTCGTAAAATATTTTGTTAACGCTTAGGAAGTGAGAATGCATTAATTTATTAACCTCATTAACATCACAAAGCATAATAAAAGACAGATATAGCACAGTAACAACAAGTGATTATGCACCCTGAGCACTTAGCACTATAAGTTAAATATAGCATTCATTTACCCTTAACATAAGTAAATTACTTAAGTAACAAAATATCTATCTATTACACATCATAATCAAAGAACTAAGCAGATTCATAACAGAAATAAGAGAGCACAAAGAAAACCATGAGACACAAGAGATACATGGTTCACCCCAGGGTGGGGCTACGTTCACAACTCGCTTCACCTATTTATTATTCGCCAAGATCTTACATCCAGTCACTCCTGTGCACTAAGCCAAAAAGTTGAACTTCACACAAGACATGAGATCTACGTACTAAGCCCTAGATCCTCCTTCTTTTCCTTCAAAAAATAGGTCAAGTGCACAGAGCCACAATCTCTATCACAACACTTATCACTTTCTACAAAATCACATTCGAGCACAAAGCCTCGACCACATGCATTTCTTCACACAAAGCAACTCGAAATACTTCTTCTACACTACATTCCTCTTTATTTATACTTTATAAAATCTTACAATAAGGCCTAAACATGGGGAAACCCCATGGGCCGACATCCCATAAACATGTTACAAAACCCTAGAGGACCCCTTACTAGGTCCTCATAACCCTCAAAATAGGTGACATCCACGATCTCAGCTCCGTTTGGGCACTCCTACTTCAATAATCATGTCAAAGTCCAAAAGTGGGCTAAAAAAGACCAAAGTTTCCCCAAAACTTGGTTGAGGGCCAACAACATTTTAATAGAAATCCTCTTTTCTCATCCAATAAATATCTTGAAAATATTTGAATTGTTATTCCATGGGCATATTTGTTATTAATTTTGATGGATTATGCTATTGAATGTGATAACATTATATATTATCACCATATGCTTTCGATTCTTGGTTGTTGAGGACAAGTTGCAGGTGTATTTCTTTGAGTCAAGTGCTCAACAGTGGATTTCATCGAACACCTAGATGAGGTAGGCCCTTTATCTTGTATTTATAGCATATTTTTTTATATAGCATATCTGAGATTAGATTTGATTTATGTAGTCATTTCCATCTGTTGTGGTTTACCCCTAGCCATAGAGATATTTTCCTCATAACAAAAATGTTCTCCATTGCGTTGAGTTCCCATGGGAGAGGGGAAAGTGCTTGTTGAATCTAAACCTTGGCGACTTGTCTGCCTTGCTAGAGAAGTTGTGTTACTTGGTTTGTGGGAGGTTTTTGAGAAATTGATGACATGACTGTGTGCAGAAGGAATCTTTGTACTTTGCTTCAATATTTTCAACCTACATCTATTAGATAGAAGGTTTTTAAACTGAGGCTGAAGTGGCTACAATGTCCTTCTATTCATCCTTTGAACAAATTGTGAAGAAGCTTATTTTTTTAGTATGAGATACTACCTTGCGACACAGTTTGGGTGGGAAAATAGTTGGAATTACCTCTAATATCCTATATAAATTCCCCCCCAGAGTTAAAATGACACTACAGGGTTGAGACTCATAAATAACATGATTCTTCCACATATATGGTTGGCCCAAAAGAACATCATAAACATGCAGTAGGGAAACATCACATAATAACTTATCCTTGAAGAGTTGTATGTCATATGAAATTCGACATGGTTGGATGACATGTATATTGCGTCCCTGACGAACCCACCTAATGTTGTATGGTTGGGGGTGTGGCATTGTTTGGAATCCCAATTACTTGACGACCTCTACTGAGATGAGGTTCTTTTGGATTTCTCTATAAACAATAAAATGCATCGGGGCCCCCTTCACCCACATCTATGAATGAAAAAGGTGTTCCCCCTCTTCAGGATCTACTAGTTCTTCTGGTTGAATTGTTGCAACCGCGACAGTAGCAGTGCATTCTGCATCGATTATTTGTCTTCTTCCATTATTTTCTTAATACAATTATTATCAAGGTTTGGCTCATTTTCTTTGATCTTTGTTGGCACAGGGGCAGACCCAAGGTTCAATGCTACAACAACACACCAACAAAACCCTAAATATCAGCCCTTTCGACAACACCCGTGAAGCAGATGAATTCTCACTCGAGGTAGAGGAAAGGGTGGTTCCATGACTCAGGTGTCTGCAAACTTAGCTGGGACACAGATATGTGATTATAGTACTTGATATAGCACTTAGAACCATTAGTTCATCATTGTTTAACCAATATCTACTCCGTAGAGAAAATAAAGCATTGCAACAGTCACCTTGATCTAATGTATCTAAGCACTTAGCATAAATAAAGGGATCATATCTGGCAGATTCAAGCACTAAGCACATTCACCTATATCAGATCTAACATCTAGATTCATCATAAGCATAAAGCATAAATAGATCTATCTATATATCAAGCACTTAGCAAATAACACATGAATATATCAGAACATCACACAGAGCATGATAACATAGTATTTACATGGTTCACCCCCACCTTGGGGCTATGCCCACCAACTCTTATTCTCTATTAGCTTCAATTAGTCATCTACATGCACAGAGACACAAAAAACCTACTCTGCATAGGACAGGATATTTGCGCGAACCTCGCCAAATCCTCCTTCCTCGAGATAGGTCTATCACAAATCCTTTCACAGTCTGTTACAACCACTTGCACTTAGCTCTACAATTTCTCACAATATGCACAAAGAATTTACAAATCATACTTTCACTTAGCACTTAACTTATAGGCCTTACATCACATAGATGCCCCCCCCATTTTCCTTACATTTCCTAGACATCTATTTATACTTTACAAAATAGGCCTAAACATGGGTAAACCCATGGGTCAACATCCCATTCCCATTACATATTCCCAAATCCAAAAAAGGACCCAAAAAGGGGCCGAGATCTTGCACTATCTGCTTCATCTTGTGCTCTGTCTTAGACAGGCTGTCGAAGTCCCAAAATAGGTCAACTTGACCAAGGATCTCCCTAAAACTTGGTCAAGGGCCAAAAGGCCCCCAACACACACATGTGACTCATCCCAAGTTACTTTGGCTTGACTAGTTCTTCCTTGAATGCCTTGATCTTGGCTCGAGCTGCTTCGACTTGTCGTTGTGCTATGACCTCCTATTCAATGAACTCTTGGATGAGTGCATCATTGATAGGTCCCTCTAGACATTGTTCAGCTGTAGTGGCAACCTAATATAGATCTTCTCCTTGTCCTTCTACCTTTGTAAACACTTGATAGACCTTGTATTGTATGGGTTGGAGCCTCTGAGTTACTTCCATAAATCTACTCTAGATAGTATGGATTTGCTAGTGTGCAGTGTGTTTCTCTTGGGAGTGCTTCATTCTTTCCACAACTGATAGGGACTTCAAATGCACCTGTATCTTTTCGTCTTGATACTTATCCTCTTGGAGCTGTGACTCCAGTGCCTTCAATTTTAGGTTCTCCGTGAGTTTCTCATAGGTTTGGGCATTGTGATCGGTAAGTTTCTTTCATTCTAGGGTAAGAGAATTTATCCTTTCAACTGCGCTCTAGGTGGTTTCTTCTCTTTGGTCTCTTACATCTTTTGGGGTCTCAGGTACATTGCATAGCTCCAAGTCTACTATGAATTATTGTAGTTGTTGAATGGATTCTGCGAGATGGTTCACCTGCTATGTAACTTGATCTTCTGCCTTGATTTCTATGACTATCACAGAGTGAAGTGCTCTGTCAACCGCTTATTTTACTTCGAGTTGCTCTACGAGAAACTGTTCCTTTTCTTGTTGTAACTGTGCTTTTTCTTCATCAAACTTCACTTGGAGAGAAATCTTTTCCTATTCTGTGGTACTTCATTTCTATACAAGAACTCCTTGTACTTGTGTCAAATCCTGGGTGGCTTGCGTTATTTCTTCCTGTGCTCGTTGAAGGTGGGCTTCAACTGTATCATCTAGGCAGTGGAGTTGAGCTGGATCATATCCTAATTCTGTCTCTCTCGACGAAGTGGAGACTATGTAGCTAGACTGTAGGGCCTACTGTACCCCTTGGAGTTCAGTCTCAATTCGATCATACATATCTTCTTACTTTTCTTCTTGTTTCTCTGCTATTTCCAGCGAAGCATATTGCAGGGCTGCTATGAGGAAGTCGATGTCATCAGAGGTGAGGATGGTCTGCATCTTGGTCATGGTGGCCTTCGATTTATTTCAGGAGGAAGGATTCAAAGGAAAACCTTCCTCTTCTTTAGGGGGTCATCCTCGTCTCCTTGCTTCTGTTCATATTCCTTGTCATTCAACTCTTTTCCATCACCTCCTTGCTCTGGAGATATGGAAGCAGTCGTTATGGATGAGTTTCCTATCTCTTGGACCTCTTCGGTCTTCTTTGTTTTTCTAGGTATGGGCGTATCCTTCGTAGTTTCTGGGCTGTCAATGTCAGATATCTCTATAGGGTCTGCTAGAATAAGGAGGTCCACCAACGAGTCCTTTTTGTTCTTCTCCAAGTCCTCTTCAGTTAGCTTATAGTAGGAATGAAGTTGTTTCTTGTGTTCATCAGTGCACATTGTGATGTAAATAAAATGTCGGTCCACGCTGAACTTCATCAAAGGTCAGGACCGGTGTAGAGTGTTCAGAGTCATGTGAGGCTCGAACTATATGGCTATCTTCAGCTGATTTTAGTAGGTATGGAAAACAACATTTGATTGCCATTGTTTATTCATGTCGCTTGAGTACCACATTGTACTAAACTTCATAGCCAATAGTTCAAAAGGCTCGATGTCTGGGAAGGTCGTACCTTTCAACATATCCCAGGCAATAAAATCTATAATGATCAAGAGCCAAATGAAATGAAATTCATATGCTTGATCTTTTGATTCTCTGCAGTCGAGTTCCAACTGGTTCACCAGGTACTTCACCCAGTTCATTTGAATTCCTTCCACGCACTTCCCTGTGAGGTCGACTACAAAACCAATGACTTGGTTAGGTCAGTTATTTCGTACTAACTTCCCTACAACCAATTGACAAGCAAGGTGCACTGTGCCACTCTGTATAGAATCTACCTTGTAGCCTCACATTCCCTTCTCGACATCGCCATAATTTTCCTTGATCCTCTGTGCTAGAGAACGATCCATGGCTTTTTTGGGGTAAAAATCCTATGGATCAGGTCTTTGCATACTCAAGCCCGTGATTTGATTTATTAGTGTCAGATCAACTATTATACGGCAGTTTAGCCACAAATAATCGCCACGGTAACAAGACAGTAGTAGCTTGACACATGCATTCACCTCTTGGTGTCATATGAAGTGAGTAATCTTCATGAAGTTCAGCAGGGTGGACTGTGCGAGGTTCATAGTCCACGACTGGGGGATTATCTTTGAATTATTCCCCTTAGTTCTGGTCAGGTACTTATGTGGGGAAAGAATGTTATAGAATTTGCGATATCAAATGTTGAAGTCACTAAACTTCAATGCTACAATCTTATCTTGGTCTGCTCGAACTGCACGTATCCCTTTCGGGAGGTACACCATAACCAAGGTCTATTCAAAATCTTTGAGCACATTGTCTCGATTTACTGCACTGCTCATAGGTGGAATATAAGTGGTTAATATACTCGGGATCAATTTGGCATTCGCTAGATCATCCCTGTGCTTGGTTCTCTTTTCATCTAATGGTCAGGATGGTCTGGCTCTATGAGCAGTAGACAGAGAGGCTGGAATTCCTCTTGTCGATGATGCTTGTACACCTATAGACATCGACATGACTCTCTCAGTCATGAGGTTGATTATAAATTCTTCAACAACTTTCTCGGTAGTGCTCAACTTGTCCGACATACACACCCGGGGTTAACAATCTCAAGTTTGGAGGGTAAATTAGACACTGTAATAGGATAGAGGGAAATAACGCAATGACCACTGTGCAAAATCAACAAGTCTGCGAGCTCAAATTCACGATTGGAAAAAGTGTTCTCGGTGCATGGTGCGATGAGATAAATAGGTAACTCGACAATAGGTCGCTTGCAATGGGTATGAAGCCTTCATTAACTCTATTATGTCCATTATGGCGTGGTCCCAACAGTTGGATGGAAAGTTGTCTATCCATAAATGTATTCTTCCCGTTCGATGCGTTGGTCTAACAGTTATAATGTCCCCAACGACTATATTTCTTCATCATGGCGAAGTGCCATGTGTCATTGTTCTGATATCTCGGCGAAGCTCCAATTTTGCAAATTTTCCTTCGACGAGTTTCCCTCTGGAACCTTTTGCAAATTTTCAATCTTAGCTCTCTACTTACTTAGCTTTCTATCCTTCTTCCCAGTGAGCTTCATCTCAATATGTCTTTTTTCCTTCCGATTCGTATCTTCTTTTGGCCTAGTTACTTCGCACTGTTGAGATTCTTTCCTAAAATTTGAGGGTGATCCTTCTTCTTTATTTGGAATAGGTACTTCAATCTTCTATGGGTCTTCTATTTTTCTTGCAACTTCGACATACGGGTCTCTAGTGCTAAATATCTTTGATCAGTTCTTTTGTTCTTCAATCAAGTGTGCGATCCTTCTAGTCATGAATTCTTTTAACTATTGCTTCTTTTGCTCTAAATCTTCTTCTTCTTCTTTCCTTCTAGCCTGATCTCTTTCAATCCAAGGTTTTCCTAGTAGCATGGTAAATGGTACACTATCCTCAATAAATCTAATAATCTCAAAATCTTCCTTTGTTGAAGTTCCATTGGAATTCATAGGTATCCGGGTGAGCTTTCCACATAATTTTATCATCTTTCCTTTGAATAGTCCTATTCCTCCTAATGAAGGAATCATAGTAGGCCTCCCTATAGCTTGCCAAGTTCTCTTTGTCATGATATTCACATGTTTTTCCTCATCTAGAACACAGTCAATATCGAAGTCTCCTATTCTTTCTTCAAGGCATTCCTTTTCTTTGAAGATCTCTGATAATCTGACATGTCAGTGGTTATTCAGGGTTTCTTTCATATGTAGCAATATTTTTTCTGATTCTTTCCAGGGTTCTACCATAATCTTAGTTTATGGATCTGCCTTAGGGTTTTCTTGTCTCATGTTCATTTCTTCAAGATTAACAATCATTCTAGGTAAATCCAATACTTCATGGTTCATAGCTTTACAACAAAGAAAACTAGGTCTTCTCCCAGGGAATTCCTTAGCAAGATGTCTCGATTTTCTGCAACTATAACAAAGGGTTAATCCTCTCTTTATTTTAAATTATCCCCATCCTTTCCTGTACTATGCGCTAGGATCATGGTAGCTAACCTACAAACATTTATGTCTAGGATCCTGCATACATTTATTAGTCCAAACATTTTGTCTATGCATATGTATAACATATTTTTCACTATTCTTATCAGATCTACTCATATCAAATATTATTTTATCTATTAATACCCTAGTTTTCAATCTAGGATAGAATCTATCAAACATACCTATATCCATATTACTAAAACAAAAATTTGCACTTATCTTACTTCTATAGAGTACAAATCTTTCAGATCTAGAACTTTTCACTATTCTTACCTTTATCAGAGCACAAAGCTTTTAGATATTTCCTCTTTTCTTCAGATCGAACTTCTTTTCCTTAGCATAGAGCTTGTCAAACTAAGTAGAGTACTGTGCACTAGAGCAATAGATCTACACACAAAGCTTTCACAATTTCATGTTGGATCTTTGCACAAATCTTCTTCTTCCTTAGTTCAAAACAATCACAGTTTTAGGTCCTAGCAACGGAACCATTTTTTGGCACAGGGGCAGACCTAGGGTTCAATGCTACAACAATGCACCAAAAAAACCCTAACTACCGACCCTTTCAGCAACACCTGCGAAGTAGATGAAGTCTCACCCGAGGTAGAGGCAGGGGTGGTTGCAAGACTTAGGTTTCTGCAACCTTAGTTGGGACACAGATATGTGATTATAGTACTTGATAGAGCACTTAGCACCATGAGGTCATCATTGTTTAACCAATATCTACTCCATAGAGAAAACATAGAATCGTAGCATTCACCCTGATCTAATGTATCTAAGCACTTAGCATAAAGAAAGGGATAAGATCTGGTAGATTCAATAACTAATCACATTCACCTATATCAGATCTAACATCTAGATTCATCATAATCAAAAAGCATAAAAAAATCTATCTATCTATCAAGAACTTAGCAAATAACACATGAATATATCAGAACATTGCACAGAGCAGAATAACACAATATTTATGTGGTTCACCCCCACCCTGGGGCTACATCCACCAACTCTTATTCTTTATTATTTTAAATAAGTCATCTACATGCACAGAGCCACAAAAACCCTACTCTTCATAGGACAAGAGATTTGCGTCCACCTTGCTAGATCCTCCTTCCCTGAGCTAGGTCTAGCACAAAGCCTTTCACAATCTATTACAACCACTTGCAATTAGCTCTACAATTTCTCACAATATGCACAGAGCATATAAAAATCATACTTGCACTTAGCACTTATCTTATCGGCCTTACATCACATAGGTTCCCCCCCCTTTTTCCTTACATTGCCTAGAAATCTATTTATATTTTACAAAATAGGCCTAAACATGGGTAAACCCATGGGATGACATCCCATTCCCATTACATATTCCCAAATCCCAAAAAGGACCCAAAAAGGGGCCGCGATCCCGCAATCTCTGCTTCATCTTGCACTCCGTATTTGACAGGTTGTCAAAGTCCCAAAATAGGTCAACTTGATCAAGGATCTCCCCAAAACTTGGTCAAGGGCCAACAATCTCGAACACCAATGATTGTTTTGAGTGACATTCAACAATGTTGTGCAAAGGAATTTTGTGGAAATCACACCACGTTTCAGTGTCCTTCTTCGTCTTTCTGTTACCCTTCTTTTCCTATGGACTGGATGGGTTTTTGGGAGGTTGTTTGTTAGGGTTCTCTTTCTCATAACTTGGTTTTTGTAGATTTGCAGACCCGAACTACTGTTTGTTCTGGTGCCTAAATTTCTACTCAATTTTGACAACATATCAATAGGAATCTCCCAGTGATGAGATGTCCAAAAAATCGATTTTGGTTTAGATGTACCTATGGAGAATCCCGTGGTATTTAAGAACTAGATGTCAGTTGGAGTATTTGATATCCAAATTGGTGCGCAAGGTATGGAAATTATTTGTGAACTCTGGTACTATTTGGCCCCTCTCTTTTCGCAATGTGGTCAATCTCATGTATTAGTTGTCATAGTTACCAATAGGGTAATATTGTTCCTTGACCACATCCAAAAAAAAAATCACAAGTGGGATTGGCCCCATATATTCTAGGATCCTCTGTGGAACTTTTCTTCCAATAAGTTTCCCACCAATGTTTGACATGGGGCAGAGCCTTAACAAGTGCAAAGGTGATATTTTCCCTGTCAGAGAAATAAACTTCTAGTAGATTTAACCATTTTTCTAGGGCCTCCACATCTATTTTTCCTTCAAATACGGAAATATCAAAAGTAAATTGTACCTTGAAAGGGGAGGTTCCTCCAAATTTGTCTCTTGATGAAGACGTGTCTGTTGTTATCAGTAGGTGTTGAATGATGTCCATCATTTTGTCCCTCTGTTGTGTGAGATCTTGCTCAAGAAACATATTAATAGAATATTTTTCTCCGTCGTTTTTATTTTCTTCCACCATGGAGGGTTTCTTAGGCATGTGAGAGAGATTTTCCTCAAGAGAGATAAGCTCGAGACCCGACTTTCTATACTTAGACCTCATTGGGGACATTTACTAAAAAAAATGATCAAGAGAAGCATGCTCTGATACCATTGATCTAGATTATTTTCGGTACAAAATGAGAGCGGAGATATAATAAGGAAATGTACAAATATATATCAAATATCCAATAATATGATAGAGATTTATTAGAGATATAACCATAAACATAGATATATCATAATACACAATTTCTATTAATGAGTGACATGTTCAAAACTGTAGAATTATAGAGTGAAAGACTTGTTACAATGGTGGCAACTTATCTCTAAGAAGAGATGTGATGGCTACTCACATTCGAAAAAAGATTATTTTTACAATGAGGCTCATGTCAGACAATTGGTTTAGGCTGATGGATATTTGGTTGTCATTGATGTCAACTATTGGAGAGTGATATTGTAGATTTATGTCAACCCTTAGTGATTGAAGTCAACCCTTGGAGAAAGTACGGTAGTTAATTATAGTAGCACAAAGGTGTTAATCCCTAATATTGGATCATTACCCCTTAATTGGGTCATATTATATTAATAATTTTATTTTATTTATGTAATTATACCTCCTAATCTCCTATATATACCAAGGAGACATTTTCATTTTGAATCATCTTGTACTTGAACATTTAAGTGGGGTAAAAGGAGGTTGCCCCCTCGAAGAGGCTTA
>JZKD02S1775865.1:278611-315778 GCA_000966675.3 Picea glauca | reverse complement strand
AATAAATTTAATGGATAAATTAGAAGTGGGTTAACCCTAAAATAAGGAAAGTGGGCAAAGTGACCTAGAAGATGTTTTTAAGGAAGCTACTTTGAGAGTATAAATAAGAGGCAAGATGTTATCCCTTGACAAATTTTTGAGGATCCTTGGTCATGTTTGACCTAATTTTGGGACTTTGATAGGATGTTGAAGGCGAAGCATAGGATGAAGTGGAGATCACGGGATCTCGGCCCCTTTTAGGGCCCTTTTTGGGATTTGGGATTATGTTATGGGTATGGGATGTCGACCCATGGGTTTACCCATGCTTAGGCATATTTTGTATGTATAAATAAATGCTAAGGCGATGTAGTGAGTAGGGATGGCTAAGTGCTAGAGTTGGATCTAGGTGATCAAGAGTGGTAAGTTATTTTTGCATGTTATGTGAGACTTGCAGAGCTAAGTGAAAGCCATTATAAGAGACTGTGGAAGGTTGTGTGCTTAGATATACTCATGGAAGGAAGATCTAGTGAGATGCGCATATCCCCTGTCCTCTACGTAGTAGAGTTTTTGAGGCTCTGTGCATGTAACTGATTGAAGATGCTAATAAAGGAGACAAAGAGTTGGTGGGCGTAGCCCCAGGGTGTGGGTGAACCATGTACATGTTGTGCTTCTCTACTTTGTGTGATGTGTCAATGTGTTTATATGTTAATGTGCTTAGTGCTTCAATATAGATGAATGGTAGATAGATATTTTAATGTTATGTGCTTAATAGTATGGATCTGACCTATGTGGATATTCTTAGTGCTTAAATACCTTAGATATGAATGAATACTGTGATACTCTATAATTAGGGTTTAACCGCACTATAAATAAGACTGGATATAGATGAATGTTAATTGTTGATTGCTCTGTCAAGTGTTAGAATCACAGATTTGTGTCCCATCTTAGGTTGCAGACATCTGATTCCTGCAACCACCCATGCCTCTACCTTGGATGAGACTTCATCTACTTCGTAGGTGTTTCCGAAAGGGTCGGTAGTTAGGGTTTTGTTGGTGCATTGTTGTAGCGTTGAACCCTGGGTCTGCCCCTGCTCCAACAAATGGTTCCGTTGTTGGGACTGAAACTGTGATTGCTGGGAACTGAAGAAAAATAAGCTTTGTGCGAAGATCTGACCTAAAATTGTGAAATCTTTGTACGTAGATCTATCGCTCTAGTGCATAGTACTCTACTTGATTTGTCAATATCTGTGCCAAGAAGGGTCAAATCTGAAGAAAATAGGTAAGATTTGCAAGATCTGTGCTCTGATAAAGGTAAGAATAGTGAAAAGTTTTAGATATGGAAGATTTGTGCTCTGCTGAAGATAATATTAGTGGAAAATTTTATTTCTAAAGTATGGATCTAGGTATGTTTGATAAGATTTGTCCTAGCTTGAAAACTAGGGCACTGATAGATGAAAGAAGATTTGATATGAGTAGATATGATAAGAATACTAAAAGATATGTTATACCTATGCATAGAGAGAATTTTTGGGTTAACAAATGGATGAAGGATCCTAAAAATATTTTTTTGCAGGTTATCTACCATGATCCTAGAGCGCAGTACAGGAAATGCTATGGATCATTTAAGAGAAAGAGAGGATTAACTCTTTTTTATAGTTGCAGAAAATCAGGACATCTTGTTAAGGAATGTCCTGGAAGAAGACCTGGTTGCCTCTGTTGCAAAGCTATGAACCATGAAGTATTGGATTTCCCTAGAATGATTTCCAAGCTTGAAAGGATGAATATGAGACAAGGAGACCACGAGAAAGGTCAAAAAACTGAGATTATGACAAAACCCCAGAAAGAATCAGAAAAAGTATTGCTACATATGAAAGAAACCCTAAATGACCACCGACAATCATCTTATCAGAGATCTTCAAAGAAAAATAATGCATTGAAGTAAGAATAGGAGACTTTGACATTGACTATGTTTTGGATGAGGAAACATAGGTGAATATTATGATAGAAAGAACTTGGGAAATTCTAGGAAATCCTGCTATGATTCCTTCATTGGGAGGAATAGGATTATTCAAAGGAAAACTGATAACCCTATGTGGAAGACTTACCCATATATCTATGAGTGCTCATGGAACTTTGACAAAGGAAGAATTTGAATTTGTTAAATTTATTGAGAACAACGCTCCAATTGCTATGTTACTAGGAAAACCTTGGATTGAAGGAGATCAAGCCGGAAGGAAATAAGAAGAAATATTAGAGAAGAAGAAGCAATATTTAAAAGATTTCATGACTAGGAGGATCACACACTTGATTGAAGAACAGAAGAACCAAGTGAAGCTATTTAAAATCAGAGGCTTGGATGTTGAAGTGGGAAGAACACTAGAAGCCCCATAGAAGACTGAAGTACCTATTCCAGATACAGATGAAGTATTGCCCTTGATTTCTAGGAAAGAATCTCAATAGCGCGAAGTTACTCTGCCAAAATAAGATAAGAATCAGAATGGAAAAAAGAATACTGAGATGAACCTCACTGGAAAGAAGGCCCAAAAACTAAGTGAGAAGAGAGATAAGACTAAAAAGTTACAGAAAGTTCCATAGGGAACTTCGCAGAAGGAAAATTTGCAAAATTGGAACTTCATCGGGATATCAGAACAACGTTACATGACACTTCACCATGGTGATGCAATATAGCTGTTGCGAACAATATAACCATTAGAACTATGGCCAGAACGAGTAGAAAGGAATTTATCATCAGAAATTTCGCCACCAGACTGTTGGGACTATGCCATAACGGACATAACTGAGTTAATGAAGGCTTCTCACCCATTGCAAGAGATCCATTGCCAAGTTATCTATTTATCCTGTCGTGTCACACAACGAGAACACTTTTTCTAACCATCAATCTGAATCCGCAGACTAGTTGATTTCACATAGTGATCATTGTGATATTTCCATCCATCCCGTTGCATTGACTAGTTACTCTTCGAACCTGAGATATTCAACCACAAGCGTGCATGTCGGACGAGCTTAACGCTATAGAGAAAATTGTCGAAGAAGTTCTCATTGACCTAATGATTGAAAGAGTAATGTATGAAAGAGAAATATCTGCAAGTATTCAAGCGTCATCGATGAGAGGAGTGAAAGCCTCTTTGTCGACTGCTCACGTAACCGGATCATCCCGACCATCAACGGAAAAGAGAACCAAACACTGAGATGACCTAGCAAATGAGAAGCTGATCCCAACCATATTGCCCGATTACATCCTACCTCTAGCCTATGCAGTGAGTCGAGATAACGTGCCAAGATATTTTGAGTACTCCATGGTCACTGCGTACCTCCCAAAGGGGATACGGGCAGTTCGCACGTAGCAAGAAAATATCGCAGTGTTTAAGTTTAGTGACTTCAACCTCAGATATTGCAAGAAATATAGCATGCTCGCCCCATACAAATACTTTACCAAGATGAAGGGGAAGAACTCAAAGATAATCCCCCAACCGTGGACAATGAACCTCATGCAGTCCACCCTGCTAAATGTAATGAAAATCCCACATTTCAGGAGGCACCAGGAAGTGAACGCCTGTGTCAAGATATTACTTTCATGTTACCATGGCGGTTACTTATGGCTAGACCACTGTATTACATTCAATCCAATGTTGATCCATAGGATTATTGGATTAAGTATGCAAGGACCCAACCTGCAAGATTTCTATCCAGAAAAAGCCAGAGATCACGCACTAGCATAGAAGATCAAAAATACATACGATTATGTTTAAAAGGGGATGTGAGGCTACAAGTTAGCCTCCATCTAGAATGGAGCAATGTGCCTAGCCTTCCAGCTACTAGCTGGAAATTTAGTAAGGAAGAACAGACCTACGCAGGTCATAGTCTTTGTCGTTGACCTCGCAGGGAAGTGCGCGGAAGGCATGTAGATGAACTAGGTGAAGTGCCTAGTTAATCAATTGAAACTAGACTGTTGCGAAGCATAGGATCAGGGCTACGAGTTTCACTTTAGCTAGATCCTAGTCCTCATTACCTTTTTTTCCTGGGAGATTTTGGAAGGTGCGACCTTTCCAGATATTGAACCGTTTGAGCGGCTTGTTGTGAATTTCACCACACTCTGGTACTCGAGTGATATGAACAAATAGTGGCATTCAAATGTTGTTTTTCATACATATTACCTTCAGCTGAAGAGATCTATCGAATTTGAACCTCGCATGACCCCGAACACCCTACAGAGGCTCCAAACCCTGATGAAGTTCTGTGCAGATCGACACTTCATCTACATAACAATGCAAGCTGATGAACACAAGAATCAACTTCAGTCATACTACAAACTCATGGAAGAAGACCTATAGGAGATCACTAAATAATAGTCCACACACCTCCTTATTCCTGCAGACCCTGTAGAGATGTCTAACCCTAACAACCTAGAGACCACACATAAAGAACATGATACACTTGGGCCTAGCAGAACAAAGAATACCAAAGAGGTCCAAGATTTAAGCAGCACCTCTGGAAATACTGCTTCACTATCACCTGACCAAGGGTGTGATGAAGAAGTAGAAGAGATAAACGACAAGGGATATGAATAGAAGCAAGGAGAAGTAACACTGCCCATAGATGAGGTTCATCCACTGAAGAAGAGGAAGGTTTCTCCCCCGAAACCTTCTTCCCAGAAGAAATCGAAATCCATCGTGACCAAGATGAAGATTGTTCTTACTGTTGATAATTTTGACTTCATCATCGTAGATCTAAATTATGCTTCACTAGAAATCGCGGAGAAACATGAAGCCAGGTGTTGCACCCCATAGTTTCCACTGCACCCCTGCCATCAGGAAAACCAGAGTTGGGATATGAGCCAACCCAAATCCACCGACTAGCGGATGTGATCGAATCTCGCCTTCGTCATGCTCAAGAAGAAACAAAACAAGCTACCCAAGCCTTGAAGCAAGTACAAGGTGTAATTGTAGAACAACACAGAGTTTTAGAATAGGAGAAGGTTTCTCTCTAGGAAAAGTTTGAAGAAGAGAAAGTACATATGCAACAAGAAAAAGAATAGTTGCTCATAGAGAAACTCAAAGTGAAGGAAGAAATCAACAGATCACTTCTCTCTGTGAGAGGATTAGAGACACAAGCAGAAGACTGAGTCATGCATCAAGTAGAGCAGCTTCCAGAAGCTATCCAACAACTACAACAATGAATAGTATACTTAGAGCTTTGCACAGTGCCCACCACCCCGCAGGATGTGAGGGATCAAAAGAAGAAATTGCTCGAAGCATAGTTGAGAAAATAAAATCCCTCACCATGGAATGTAAGAAACTCACTAATCACAGTGCCCAGATCTATGAGAAACTCACTGAGAATCCAGAACTGAACGCATTAGAGTCGTATCTCCAAGAAGTGAAGTATCAAGCAGAGACAATATCGGCTCAATTGAATCCCTTGCCAGCTCTGGAAAGAATGAAGCGATCCCAGGAGTAGTGCACTACCCAGCAGCAGGTCCACACTAACCATAGAAAATTCATTGAAGTGACTCAGAGGCTCCAACCTGTACAAGATAAGGCTTATGAACTGTTCACAGAGATCGAAGGCCGAGGAGTGGAACTGGAGTAGTTCGTTACTACAGCTGAACAATGCCTAGAGGGACCTGTCAATGAAGCAGTCATATAAGAGTTCATTGAATAGGAGTTCGTTCCCCAACAACAAGTCAAAGAAGCTCGAGGATTTTAAAGAAGAACTAGTCAGATCAGAGTGACTCAGGATGAGTCATAGGTGAGTGTTGGGGGCCTGTTGGCCCTTGACCAAGTTTTGAGGATCCTTGGTCATTTTTGACCTAATTTTTGGACTTCGATAGGCTGTCGAAGGCAGAGCACAAGATGAAGCAGAGATCGTGGGATCTCAGCCCCTTTTAGGGCCCTTTTTGGGATTCAGGATTATGTAATGGGTATGGGATGTCGACCCATGGGTTTACCCATTTTTAGGCCTATTTTGTATGTATAAATAGATGTTAAGGCGATGTAGTAAGTAGGGATGGCTAAGTGTTAGATTTGGATCTAGGTGATCAAGAGTGGTAAGAGATTTGTGCATGCTATGTGAGACCTACATAGCTAAGTGCAATTCATTGTAAGAGATTGTGGAAGGTTGTGTGCTTAGATCTACTCAGGGAAGGAAGATCTAGCGAGTTGTGCAGATCCCCTGTACTCTATGGATTAGGGTTTTTGAGGCTCTGTGCATGTAACTGATTGAAGAAGATAATAAATAAGACAAAGAGTTGGTGGACGTAGCCCCAGGGTGGGGGTGAACCAAGTACATGTTGTGTTTCTCTTCTTTGTGCAATGTGTCGATGTTTTTATATGTTAATGTGCTTAGTGCTTCAATATAGATGAATGGTAGATAGATATTTTAATGCTATGTGCTTAATAGTATGTATCTGACCTATGTGGATATGCTTAGTTCTTAAATACCTTATATTTGAATGAACACTGTGATACTCTGTAATTAGGGTTTAACCGCGTTGTAACTAAGACTGGATATAGATGAATGTTAACTATTGAATGCTCTATCAAGTGTTAGAATCATGGATCTATGTCCCAACTAAGGTTGTAGACATTCGAGTCCTGCAACCACCCCTGCCTCTACCTTGGGTGAGACTTCATCTACTTCACAAGTGTTGCTGAAAGTGTTAGTAGTTAGGGTTTTGTTGATGCATTGTTGTAGCGTTGAACCATGGGTCTACCTCTGTGCCAACACAAGGCTCTCTCATTTTACATCACACTTGGGAATATTGAGTACCTATAGGTGTCTAAGGTAACCAAATGATATCTAAGCCAAATTTCTGAGGGAAGGTGAAGAAAATAAGGTCAGAATTCAAGAAAGGATAAATTCTTTTGATGATACTTTCTAAGGTATGTTATTTACAGGTCATCTCACCATTTTCGCAATAAATTTTTTTATAGAATGATTCAGACCGTGAAATTTATATTCTGTTAAGGAAACATATCCAAGTATTTTTGTTAAAAAATTCAACTTGTGGGTCGTTGTAATTTTGGAGTTACACTCTGTGGAAAATAGGGTTTGTGGCTAGTCCTAAAACTAGTCAAAAACATGTGTTTCGGGTAAAAACATCATAACTTATTCATAACATATCCAAATTCAGTAATACCAAATGTTTTGTTTAGAGTAAATTATTTAGTATTGTGTATAACAATTTCAGATCTATTCAACAAATATTCCGTGCACGACACACTCTACAAGGTTTCTCTCTAGAATAAGCCAGAATTCATCAAGGTATGCCATTTTTTCTATAACTCATTTTCTGAGAGGTTCCAAGTAGTGAAACTTGGAGGAATTGCATAAAACATACTGAAGAAAATTGTGTATCAGTTTCATATATTTATTCATTACAGGTACAAATTTATGATTATTTCAAGTTAGGGTTTTTGACTAATCCAAAACTAGTCATATGAGACTAAAGAAAATTTTGATGAAAATGCTAGTCTCTTATTGTTAAAGTTAAGGAAGGTTTGCAGGTATGTGATCATATACACTAGGTCTATTACAGAGTTACAAATCATATTTGGTTGATGAAATTGATGAGGGCTTTTGGTTAAGGTGCAAGTTTGGTACATGGTTGAGACAAGTAGTTAATGAGTTGGTACATACATGAGGTGTATAGATGATGATGTTGGTACATATTGATGAGTCATAGTTGATGAGTACTTGACACATGATTGGTACATACTTGGTACATGGTTGGTTGCACTTTTTTATGGTACAGGTTGATTACAGATTGTTTGGTACAGGTCGGTGCATGGTTGATGCACTTGTTTATGGTACAGGTTGGTGCATGGTTGATGCACTTGTTTATGGTATAGGTTGATTATGGGTTGAGGTATAGGTTGATGCATGGTTGATGAATGGTTCAGGTTTATTGGTATAGGTTTACAATGGTATATCTCACATTGATAGTGTGAAAGTGGTTCCATCATTCTACTTATACTTCAGGGTGGTTGGATGGGGCAAGGACAAGTGGTTGTATCCACCTTCTGGTTGTAGCTGGAGAACATAGGGGGTTGTATCCTCCTTCTGGTTGTAGCCAGATAATTAGGGAGTTGTAGCTTCCCTCAGGTTGTAGCCTGAGAAAATAGGAGGTTGCAGCCTCCTTCCAGTTGCAGTTGGAAAACAAAGGAAGTTGATACTTCCAATGAATGTAATTCTTCAAGACATATAATAAAAAGAATTATGTGGTTTTCTCCCGCTTTGGGTTTCCACGTAAAACACTAGTGTACTATGTAAGTGTATGACTGTTCATTTGTTCATTATGTATTTACTCTGCAGTTATTGGATGATAATGCTACATTGATATAACACTTGGATTATATGGTTAAAAAGGATTAAATTTCTCTATTGTTGATTCACCCCCCCTCCCCCCTCTTAGTAATCCAACAACTCCATAGACATTTTTAACATAAATCAAATCCAAAACCCTAACCCTGAAGATCAAAAGCCAACAGTTTTTTGGACCCCATTTTGGGTAGTTTGGTGTATCAACTTCAAGGGGGGCTAACATTGGCATACAATCTCCATTTGTGGTGCACGATAGATTGTTGGAAAGGTATCGACAAGGAGATTCATTTTTGGGTCTCAAACAAACCCTTTAAAAATCATTGAGGTTCCTGATCATGAAAAAGCATCGTTTAGGCCCTCAAAATGGTCGAGAAGTTTAGGAACCAAGAATTTGCTAAAATTAGTAAGTTGTCAACAAACTGTTTTGAGCCAGTTTGAATAGGTGGGTGGCCAACAATATCCACCTGGATCAATCATCTATCCTTAGGAAGTAACAGTATCCATTGTGTTGATATCCCAGGGGAGAGGGGAAATCACTTGTTGAATCTCAACATTGGTGAGTTGCTTTCCTTGCTGGAGAAGTTGCACTGCTTGGTTTGTGGGAGGTTGTTGGGAACTTGATGAGATGACTATGTGCAGGAGGAATATTTGTTCTTTGCTTCAATATTTTTGACCTACTTCTGCTAGATAGAAGGTGCTTGGAATGAGGTTCTAGTGTCCTTGTGTTTATCCTTTGAACATATTGTGAAGAGGCTAAATTTTTTAGTATGAGATACTACCTTGTGACATTGTTTAGGTGGGACAATAGTTGGAACTACCTATGGTATCCTATAGAGATGACCCCCCAGATAAATAATGAAACTACAGGGTCAAGATTCATAAATAGCATGGTGCTTCCACATATATGGTTGTCCCAAAAGAACATCTTCGACATCCAGTGGGGAAACATCACATAATGCCTCATCCTTGAAGGGTTGGATGTCATATGAAAATCGATACTACTAGATGACATGAAGATCACGTCCCTGGTGAAGCCACCTAATGTTGTATGGTTACAGGTGTGGTGTTTTCAATAATCCCAACTTCTTGACAAACTCTGCTGAGATGAGGTTCTTATGGCTTCCACTATCAATAATAAAATGTAGCGGGGTCCCCTTCACCCACATCTATGAACGAAAAATGTGCTCCCCCTATTTAGGATCTGTTGGTTCTTCTGGTTGAATTGTTGTGGTCACGATAGTAGCAGTGGGGTATGCATCGATGATTTGTCTTCTTCCATTATTTTATGAATCAGATTTTGAATCAGGGTTTGGATCATTTTCTTTGATATCGACCACCAATGATTTTTTTTAGCGACATTCATCAGTGTTGTGCCAGGGGATTTGTTATAAATCACACCACTTTCCAGTGTCCTTCTTCATATTTCTGTTATGCTTTTTTTCTTGTGGCTTGTATGGGTTTTCTTTAGGTTGTTTGTTAGGGTCGTCTTTATCATACTTTGGTTGTTTTGGATTTGAGGACCCAAACTCCCGTTTGTTTTGGAGCCTAAATTTATGCTCAATTTTAACAACATATCGATAGGAAACTCCCAGTGATGAGATTTCCAAGAAATCCATTTCGATTTGGATGTACCTATGCAGAGCCCTGCGATATTTTAGAACCAAATGTCACTTGGAGTCTTTGATACCCAGCTTGGTGTGCAAGGTATGGAAATTATTTGTGAACTCTGGTATTGTTTTTCACCTCTCTTATTGCAGTGTGGTCCATCTCATGTATTGTTCATCATAGTTACCAATAGGGTAATATTGTTCCTTGACCGCATCCATAAAAAAATCCCAAGTGGGATCGACCCCATATATTCTAGACTCCTCTGTGAAAATTTTATCCCAATAAGTTTTCCACCAATGTTTGACATGAGGGAGTGCCTTAAGGAGTGAGAAGGTGATCTTTTCCTCTCATATAAATTTTGAACAAAGAGATAACTTTCTAGCAGATTTAACCATTTTTCTAGGGTATCTGCATCTATCTTTCCTTTAAATATGAGAATATCAAAATTAAATTTTACCTTGGAAGGCAAGGTGCCTCCAAAGTGGATTCTTGATAAATATGTGCATGTTGTTATCGGCAGGTGTTGAAGGATGTGGGAAAAATTCTCCATCATTTCGTCCCTCTATCACGTGAGAGCTTGCTCAAGCAATAGATTAATAGAATATTTTTCTCTATCATTTTTCTTTTATTGCTCCATGGAGGGTTTCTTGGCTATGAAAGAACGATTTTCCTCAAGATATACAAGCTCTATACCCAACTTGCTATACTCAGACCTCGTATGGGACATGCACTAAAAAAAATGATCAAGAGAAGCCTTCTCTGATACCACTGATCCATATTATTTTCGGCATAAAATGAGAGTGGAGATATAATAAGGAAATGTACAGATATATATCAGATATCCAATAACATAACAGATATTTGTCAAATATATAACCATAAAAATGGAGATACAGTAATACACAATTTATATTAATGAGCGAAATGTACAAAACTATAGAAATACAGAGTGAAAGACTCGCTAGAATGGTTGTAGATTATATTTGCGAAGAGATGTGATAGCTACTCACATTCACAAGAATATGATTTTTATAATGAGGCTCCAAGTGTTTTTTTAACATAAATAAATTCCAAAACCCTAACCCCGGAAGATCAAATCCCAACAATTTTGTGGACCTTGTTTTGGGTAGTTTGGTGTATCAACTTCCCAAGGGCGTAACTTTGGCATACGATCTTCATTTGGGGAACATGGTAGATCATTGGAAAGGTATCAATGAGGAACTTAATTTTGGGGGCTTAACCAAAGCCTTTGGTCATAATTGAGGTGCTCGACCACGAAAAAATTTCATTTAGGCCCTCAAAATGGCCCCGAAAGTTTAGGAACCGAAAAAATGATAAAATTATTAAGTTTCCAACAAATGGTTTTGAGCCAGTTGGAATAGGTGGGTGGCCAATGATATCCACCTGGATCAAGAAGTGACATATTCTAAGTATGGGAAAATATTTTTTATCTAGACCCGAGGCCATCCCTTACCTCATTTCCTCTTCTATGGGAAATCATCAGGTTTTCTCGGGATCTATTATCTCCTATTAGCCTTTAGGGATATGTGATATTTTAAGTGAATATGAATACTAGCCATCATATATACATGCTATCCCTCTTCATAGATGGATTGATCAGGCTTGTGGCTATTCTTTCAGGTAGGATTTTTGGGATGATCAGGCTCGTGGTTTCTTCTTTCAGCGAGATTTCATCCCTCACACCTATCTCCATGAGTTTCATTTCATAATTGATTATATTTCTATTTATGCTCTTGATTATTATGTTCTTGATTTATATTTTTTGTATTACATAATTAAGCATAGGGAGATATGCCTTGATGAGGTGATAAGCTATTTGCACTAGTTGTGTGATTTCACCTGACATCCATAACATTTGATCAACATGGCCCTCAGGCCCCAGGGAAGTAGGTAGGTCATTTTTATTTCTTTCATTTACATCTTGATTGCTCATAATAGTTTAGTTTCATTTCATTTTATATTTTCATTTTTCTCTACTTGCATTATTGATTTACATATTTTTTCCTTCATCATATTATATCAAAAAAGTACAATTTTGTTTTTCTAGATTAGTTGTCAATTTTGAAGTTTTTATTTTGTTATATGAGCAAAGGGTGAGTAATCCACCCTAGATTTTACATTTTTTTGTTTCAGTGTAGGCACATGTCTAACTAGAACATTTTGAGGTTCTCATGCACTCTACGACAAGTACATGTCCCTGAATAGGAGCTATATGTTATCTCCCATTTCTAGGGATAACTGAGGAGATAATGTCTCGAATCACACAAGTTGTAGACATAGAGTGTCGAGGGATAGATCAACTCATGATTTCCAATTACACAAATGGACACCCACTTCACCACCACACTTCTCTAGTTCATCATGATGGTGTTCATCACATCATCCTATTTTTGGAAGACAATGGACCTTTCTCCATGTGGTACAAGTAAGGTATTATGGTAAGTGTCACTTTAATACTTGAGGAATTTGACTATGTTGCATTTAAATTTGCTTTTGATTATAGAACACCTACTTGGAAATTATTTTATTTTCCCTATTTCAACTTGGTGGTTGACATTGTGCCCTAGTAAGTGGTCACCCTTGGGGAAAGTTTTACTACTGGGTGGTCTCATTGATGAGTCACCGTACCATTCTCGATCATCATAAGTTATTGTAGATTTGTTGATAAATGAAAAATTGTGGTGTTGCATGGTGATTGGGAGGATCATGTGATTCTATCACCTAACCATAGGTTCGTCAGGCTCATGATAGATGGTATCAAAGTAGGATTAACAATAGATTTTTAAAGAAATTTTGAAGAGTTGGTGAAGCTCTTCATCATCATCACTTCTGTGAAAAATGGTATCAAAGAAAAAAATTGAAAATGTTTTGGTAATATCGTTGAGCACCCTTCTCAAGAAATAAATTTTTTTTAGGTTTGGTGATAGTTTTGGTTTTCTAGGCATTTTGGCATTCAAACAATTCGCTGAAGAAAATTGTGACAATGGTGAAGGACAAAAAATGGAAACACAAGATTCGGCTAAAGAATCTTGCAAAACTATGTCTTTCCAAAAATAGAGGATCACTGAAATGATGGCAAGAGAGACAGTTCATCGGCTTGAAACCGATGAACAATCCAAGGAAATTCCAATGAGAAGTGAACATGAAGCAAGAGAAAATGACTGTGGATGTTTGATGAAGGATTTTTCCAAGGAAGAGAAGAGACTGAATCATGAGGAAGAATGTCGGATGGACGTGGAGGTAACATGTCAGAATCTTGAGAGGCTCTAAAGGACCACTTCATGATGGCATCTGTTGAATGATCAAATGAATACTTTCTAGAGAAAAGATGGGTGTTTCCATTTTATGACAAAATTTTTCATAGAGGAGGATTCCATGCCTAAACACACACTCGTCATGGTTCATGTAGATCTTTTCATGGACATACGATCCATCGTATGTGACATTTTCCAATGAAACCACTTCAATAAGTACTATCCAAATAAGGGAAGGGAGGCCGAGATGGAATTTATGAATTATACCAAGGAAGTGTTGGATTTGAGGCAAGACTCACTCCCATCGTAGAATTTGGCAAGAACGGAGAAGGAAGAACCATGTTCGTTACCTAGTGTGCCTATGGAGGGGACAAATCGGTGTGAAACAAGTAAAAATGACATGATAGAAGAACATAAAGAGAAAAAACTAGAAGGATTAATTATTTGCAATGTTATTTGTACAACAAACCATGGTGTGAGAGACTTTCCAGTAAAAAAAAAGGAAATTTGGTCGACCCAACCAAGTGAAGTTGTGGATGGAGTGAATGAAAGGAAGCCTAATTTTTTGATGGAAACAACCCAACATCAACCACCTTCAAATGAAGCATTGAAGGCATGATTGCACTAATGGATTTCATGTAATACAGAGAAGAGAGAAAGGATCCTTCACAAATAGAATATGAGGAACATCTTCATTTTTTGAATGTGACAATTGTCGGACAAAAGTTTGCAGCACTTGTTGACAATGGTTCAATACATAGATTCATTGGGGAAGTGACTACGAAGTCACTTCATTGTGAAATGAAGGATGGAACAGGTCAGTACAATTAAGTTAACTCAGCGATGAAGCAAGCAAAGGGGTTAATTCATTCAACACCTGTGAGAATCAGAGATGGGTTTGGCAACTTGGATTTGGTGGTTGTCCCATTAGACAATCATGCAGTGATCTTGGGGAAAGACTTATTTCAAGCTTATCAATCCTTCCCTATGATTTCTAAATATCTCTTGGTATTCTTAGATGAATCTAGGATATCATCAAGCATTCATATGATGAGAAAGAGAAATCTTGGAAGGAAACTGAGGATTTATGTAATTCGTATGATTTGGGAGTTCAAGAAAGAGGTCGCTCCCCCTCATATGATGCAACAAGTGTTGGCCCTTGCCCAAGTTTTGGATATCCTTGGTCATGTTTTGGGACTTCGACAGGTTGGTCGAAGGCAGAGTGCAAGTCGAAGCAGAGATCGCGGGATCTCAGCCCCTTTTTAGGGCAGTTTTTGGGATTAGAGTTTATGTAATGGGTATGGGATGTCGACCCATGGGTTTACCCATGTTTAGTCCCATTCTGTAATGTATAAATAGAAAGTTAGGTGATGCAAGTAAGAAGTGCTAAGGGGAGAAAAGGGAGAATATGTTAAGTTCTAGAGTTCTATCTATGTGATTGCAAAGGCTTTGTGCATATTGTATGTTGAGACTTGCAGAGCTAAGTGAAAGTGATGGTAAGGAGGCTTTGTGATTAAACCTAGCTCGGAGAAGGAGGATCTGGCAAGGTGTGCACAGATCTCATGTCCTATGTGGAATGGGTTCCGAGGCTTTGTGCATGTAAGGAGATTGACAGAAGATAATAAAGAATACAAAGAGTTGGTGGACGTAGCCCCACACTGGGGTGAAGCACGTATATCATGTGTTATGGTTGCTTTGTGCATTATGGTTGTATGTTAGTGATGTGATTTATTCTTAGTGCCAATATCCTTATGTATGATGCATCTTGTATAATATTTTAGTGCTTGGTAAGGTGAATGAATGTTAGATCTGATATTTTTTCCATATGATAAGTGCTTACATGTGTTAGATTTGGTAGAATACTGAGTTTCTCTGTAATTAGGGTTAAGATTTGTGATGTGAATAAGGGTTAATTACTGATGAATGTTAACTGCTAAGTTCTTTGTTAAGTGGTATAATCACATATCTTTGTCCTAGATAGGTTGTAGACATTTGAATCCTACAACCACCCCTGCCTCTACCTCGTTCATCTTCTTCGCATTTGTTTTCGAAAGGGCTAGTAGTTAGGGTTTTGTTGGTGCATTGTTGAAGCGTTGAACCCTGGGTCTGCCCCTATGCCAACAAATGGTTCTGTTGTCGGGACCTGAAACTGTGATTGTTGGGAACTAAAGAAAAGAAATATATGTGCATAGATTTTTTGCTTTAGTGCATATCATTGACTTGCGAAGCTCTATTATGAAAAGAGAAGTCCGGTCTGAAGAAAAGAGGTAAGATATTGAAGCTTTGTGCTCTAAGAAAGGTAAGATAAGTGAAATTTTTTGTTTCGAAAGAATGGATCTAGGTATGTTTGATAAAAATTTCTGAATCTGAAAACTAGGGCACATTTAGAAGAAAGAAGATTTTATATGAATAGATCTGATAATAATGAAAGGTATGTTATCCCTATGCATAGAAAGAATGTCTGGACTAACGAATGGATGCAGAATCCTAGAAATAATTTTTTTCAAGTTAGTTACTATGATCCCAGTGCGCAGTATAGGAAATGTTGAGGATCATTTAAGAGAAATAGAGGATTAACCCTTTTTTATATTTGCAGAAGGCAGGGACATCTTCCTAAGGAATGCCCTAGTAGAAGACCTAGTTGTATTTGTTGTAAAGCTATGGACCATGAAGTTTTGGATTGTCCTAGAATGATTGCTAAAGTTGAAAAGATGAATATGAAACAAGAAAAATATGAGACAGGCCAAGAAACTAAGGATATGATAGAACCCTAGAAAGAATCAGAGACTGTATTACTACAGATGAAATAAACCTTGAATGAACATAGAAATATCAACTTATCGGAGGTCTTAAAAGAGAAAGAGTACAGAGAAACAAGAATAGGAGACTTCAACATAGACTGTGTCCTGGATGAGGAAACACAGTTGAATATCATGACAGAAAAAACTTGGAAAATTTTGGGAAATCCTGTTGTGGTTCCTTCATTACGAGGAATAGGATTATTTATAGGAAAACTTACCCCATGTGGAAGAATTACCCAGACATTTATGAGTGCTCATGGCACTTCGATAGAAAAATAATTTGAGATCGTTAAGTTTGTTGAGAACAATGCCCCATTTTCTATCTTTCTAGGAAAAACCTGGATTAAGAAAGACCATATACGAAGGAAACAAGAAGAGGAGGATCTAGAACATAAAAAGAAAGAACTAAGAGATTTCATGGCGAGGAGAATAGTGCACTTACCAGAATAAAAAGAGAACCATTCGAAGCTACTAAAGACCAAAGATATTAATGTCAAAGTTGAAAGGACATAGGAAGACCGAACACACCTATATTTACAAGAGAGTAGAGCACCTACCCCAGAAAGAGAAGAAGTACTACCTTTGAACACTATGAAAGACCCTCCACAATGCAAAGTTATCATGCCAAGAAGAGATAAGAATGATAATGGAAAGAGGAAACCATTGATTCAGATCACAAGAAAGAAGGCCAAAAATCTTAGTAAGAAGAGGGAAAAGTTAGAAAATTGCAAGAATCTCAAGAAAGAACTTCATAGGAGGAAGGTTTCTAGAATTTGAAATTCGTCAGAATATTAGTACAACATAGAATGGAACTTCACCATGGCAGAGAAACATGACCGTTGGAGGCAATATGACCATTCAATTGACGCTCCCAAATGGTTAGGAAAGTATTTATGGCCCAGAAGTTCACCATTGGACCATTGGAACCATGCCATAACAGATGAAATTGCATTGAATAAGGATTTGAGACCCGTTGAAAGAAACCGTTATGGTGTTATATATTTATCCCATAGAGCATTGCACCGAGAATGATTTTTCCAATTGTGATTATATGATCCCACAGAGAACTAGTTGATTTCGATCAATGATCATTGAGACCTCGCCATCCATTTTATTACATTGAGTATTGTTCACCGACCTGATATATCAAACATCGAGTGTTCATGTCAGATGAAATTAGTGCAGCATAAAAAGTCATCAAATAGATTCTAATAGACCTCATGGCCAAGAAGGTGATGTCCATAGGCAACCAAGCCTCATCGACGCAATGAGTGCAAGCCTCCCCATCGAATTCTCATGGATCTGGACCATCCCGAGTTGCGACCAAGAAAAGAACCAAGCATCGTGATGACTTGGTGAATATGAAGATAATTCTATCCATCCTACCTGACTACATTCCACCCCTCATTGGTGTGATGAGTCGTGACAATGTCCTTAGGGACTTTGACTACACAATCATCACTACGTACCTTCCGAAGGGAATACAAGTAGTCAGACCGAAATTGGAGAGGATTCCAACCTTGAATATCAGTGACTATAACCTAGGAGACCGCAAGAGCTATGGAATCTTGCACCACACAAATATTTGACCAAGACCAAGGGGAATAAATCAAATATCATCCCCCAACCATGGACTATTGACATCATGAGGTCCATTGTCTTGAATGTGACAAAGATACCACATTTTGGAAGGCACCATGAGGTTAACTCATGTGTTAATATCCTGCTGCCGTGCTTCCATGATAGGTATATATGGTTAGATCGATGCATCACCATCGATATTACATTGATCCATAGGATCACCAGATTGAGCATGTAGGGACCAGACCCACAAGAATTTTATCTAGGGAAGGCTACAGACCGTGCCCTGGCACAGAAGATCAAATACACCTATGACGATGTAGAGAAATGGACGTGAGGCTACAAGGTAGAACCCATTCAGAATGGCGCAATGCACCTTGCTTGTCAGTTTATTGCTGGTAAGCTAGTAAGAAATAACAAACCCATGCAGGTCATAGGGTTTGTCATTGACCTTGTAGGAAAATATGTGGAAGGACTACAGATGAACTGGGCTAGTTACCTAGTCAATCAGTTAGAACTGGATTGTTGCGAAGCTCAGGATCAGGGCTATGAGTTCCATTCTAGCTGGTTGTTGATCCTCATCACATTCACTGCTTGGGAGATGCCAGAAGGTGTGACCTTCTCTGACATTGACCCATTCAAGCCACTAGATGCAAAGTTCACCATGCTCTAGTATTCAAGCGATATGGGGAAACAATGGTAGTCGAATGCAGTATTCCATACCTACTACCTGCAGCTGAAGAGGGCTATTAAGTCTTTCCCTCGTATGACGTCGAACACCCTGGACAGGTTTAGGCCCCTTATGAATTTCTACACAGATAGGAATTTTATTTATATTACTGCGCGCACAGATAAAAGTAAAGAAGAGCTTCAGTCCTACTACAAGCTCACACAGGAGGACCTGGAAGAAATCCCTAAGGAATGAATTGTGGAGTTCCTTATACCATTCGATGCAGTAGCACTGTCCGATCCCAACCTCATTAAAAGTCCTGTGTTTATTCACAAAGAGTATGATTCACCTAGTAGTAGCAGGAAAAAAAAGAAGGAATATGTACAGGAAGTACATAGCACATCAGAAGAGACTGCATCAAATTCACCTGGTGGAGGAGGAGACGATGAAGTGGACAAAGAAGAAAAAGAAGGGGAATAAGACTAGTAGAAGCAAGGCGAAGTAACACCGCCTAGGAACCCCCTTGAAGAGGTAGAGACATCCAAGAAAATAAAGGTTTCCCCCATGAAACATACATCATGGAAGAAGTCCAAAGCAAGTAAGTTGAAGTTGCAGACTGTACTCACAGTCGATGACTTTAAATTCATTATTGCAGTTGTATCAGATGCCTCAGAAGATATTTTGCAGAGAACTGAAGCCAAACAAGAAGCCATGTATGATAGAATTGAGACAGATATAATATGTGTACAACAATCCCTTCACTCCAGCCATGCAATGTCCACTGCGCCCCCGCCACCAAAAAATCTAGAGTTGGGAGATGAGCCTGTCCAACTCTACAGAATAGATGACGTGAATGAAGCTCGCCTTCGTTGAGTGAAGGAAGAAAAAGAACAAGCAACAGTGGCCCTGAAGAAATCACAAGAGGAAATCATAGAGCAATGTCGAGTTGCGCAACAGGAGTAGGACGACCTTCAAACCAAGTTCGAAGAAAATAAAGCTCAAATCTAGCAGAAGAAAAAACAGTTGCTCGCAGAGCAGGTCAGAGTTAAAGAAGTAGTCAACAGAGCACTTCACTCTATGACAGTCTTGGAGCATATAGAGGAAGACCTGGTGGAGAGTCAAGCGGCGAAGCTTGCGGAATCCATTCAGCAACTTCAACAGGGAATCGTAGAACTAGAGCTACAAACAGTACCAAGAAATCCGCAGGAAGTGTGAGACCAGAGAAGTAACTTCCCAGAGTGCATTTGAAAGGATCAAATAATTAGTCGTGGAATGTAAATAGCTAAGCAGTTGCAGTGTGTAGACTTATGAGTGGCTTACCTAGGACCCTAGAATGAAGACACTGGAGTCGCATCTCCAAGAAGCAAAGAAGGAAGCAACAGTAGTACAAGTGCAGGTGAAACTCCTGTTAGCAGTTGAGAGGATGAAAATGTCCCAAGAACAGTGCATGAATCACTGACAGGTCCATGCCATACAAAGAAAAGTCATGGAAGTGACTCAGAAGCTCCAGCCAGTCCATGATGTAGCTTGCCTACTTTTTGAGAAGATTGAAGGTCAAGGAGCAGAGCTAGAACAAGTAGTCTCTTCGATAGAACAACACTTAGAAGGACCTATGCATGAGGCATTTATTCAAGAGTTCATCAAGAAGGAGGCCTTGGTGCAACAACATTTTGAGGCAGCTCGAGCCAATCTCGAGGCTTTGAGGCAGAGTTATCCAGACCAGAGTGACTCAGGATGAGTCATAGGTGAGTGTTGGGGGCATGTTGGTCCTTGACTAAGTTTTGGAGATCCTTGGTCATGTTTTGGGACTTCGACAGGCTGGTTGAAGGAGGAGCGCAATTTGAAGCGGAGATCGTGGGATCTCAACCCCTTTTTAGGGTAGTTTTTAGGATTAGGGTTTATGTAATGGGTATGGAATGTTAGCCCATGGGTTTACCCATGTTTAGACCCATTCTATAATGTATAAATAGAAATCTAGGCGATGTAAGTAAGCGCTTCTAAGGGGAGAAAAGGGATAAGATGTTAAGTGCTAGAGTTATATATATGTTATTGCAAAGGCTTTGTGCATAGTGTATGTTAAGACTTGCAGAGATAAGTGTAAGAAATTGTAAGGAGGCTTTGTGCTTAAACCTAGCTCGGGGAAGGAGGATCTAGTGAGGTGCGCACAGATCTCCTGTCCTATGAAGAGTGGGTTCTGAGGATTTGTGCATGTAAGGAGATTGACAGAAGATAATAAAGAAGAGGAAGAGTTGGTGGATGTAGCCCCACACTAGGGTGAACCACTTATATCATGTGTTATGGTTTCTTTGTGCATTATGGTTGTATGTTAGTGATGTGATTTATGCTTTGTGCCAATATCTTTATGTATGATGCATCTGGTATAATAGCTTAGTGCTTGGTAAGGTGAATGAATTTTAGATCTAATATTTTTCCATGTGATAAGTGCTTAGATGTGTTAGATCTAATAGAATATTGTGGTGCTCTATAATTAGGGTTTGGATATGCGATGTGAATAAGGGTTAATTACTTATGAATGTTAATTGCTAAGTGATTTGTTAAGTGTTATAATTATAGATATGTGTCCCATCTAGGTTGCAGACATTTGAGTCTTGCAACCACCCCTACCTCTACCTTGGGAGAGACTTCATCTTCTTCGCAGGTGTTTCCGAAAGGGTCGGTAGTTAGGGTTTTGTTGGTGCATTGTTGAAGCATTGAACCCTGGTTCTGTCCCTGTACCAACAACATGCGAAAATGGGTTCACACAAGGTTGGCTTAAGTATCATGGGTGAAAAGAGGAAAGGTTTAGAAAACATAGAGAACTCAACAAGGAACATTGTTGGGAGGATGGAACGAACGAAGGTTCAAGATAATTTTCAAGATGGAAAGGTAGAAGATTATGTTGCCACTCTTGTAGAGGAAAATGAACTAGACATTTGGAAAGAAGAATTCAAAAACAAGGAGTGTTTCAGAAAATAGTCCTTATCCTCACTTGGGGCATTCGAAACAAGGGAAATAGACGAGAATGGTGTGGAGGCATCCAACAATTCTGATTTGGTAGATGAACCAGAATAAGTGGGAATGGAGGATAGACATCCAACAACAATCGTGAACTTTTGTAGGAAGAAAATGGGAATTTACGAATTTCAGTTGACAGAAGAGAAACTTGAGAAGTTAGGTTGTTCGCCGAAAGTAGTAAGGATGACCTTGAGATACTTGAGAAACGAGCATAAGTCAAACACTATGTTTTCCCATAGCTAAGGAGGAGTCTACTGGGATTACACTATGTATTGAAGAATAAAGGATCATGGACACAATTCCATGAAGAGGAAATGTATCCCAAGTTCCATGAAAGTGGCACAATACGCTGAAGAGATCGGTAGTTGGAAGGGATCATGAAGACAAAAACATGGACGAAAAATATTGGTTTGGACGTGATGAAACACATTCTCTTGAATTGGGAATTTTAGTTGGATTAGTTACCCAACTAGTCTAAGTCATGAGAGGTACTAGTGTGCAGAGCCATGGAAAAATTGATTGAAGTATGGATGTAGAGTATGTCGAGAAGATCCAAATCCTAGAAGAGGGTCACTTTGAGAGAATGATCATCATTGGTGGTCACAATAGTTGGAGCATGTTGTATTTTATGAGGATGAAAAACACTTTGAGTGCGGGAGCATGTCACACCTCAAAACATGACTTGGGTGCATGCTCTCCCTCCATGAGCCTAGACATGCGAACTGGGAAATTCAATGGATGCTTGGTCACTTTATAGATGAAGTTGGATTATTTGGGTGTGCTAGCATTGTTATAGAAATATTTACCTCATCCTATGAAATATTTCACAAAGGGCCTTATTCCATTTCCCTATCCAGACTTATATTCCCTGTTGATGAAATCCAAAAAAAAAAACTAATATTTTTCCACATATACTCATCTTGCACATTATACAACAAGAATATATGCAGGCTGCTCCACTACAACCCACGTACATTAAGATTTGTGCCAGAAAATGAAAATTAAATGTCGGGTTTCCATGTCAAGACATCAGATATCTGATCCTTAGCCTTCCATATACTGGAAACATTTCAACTCGGCCAAAACCATTGAAAACTTTGCTTTGTCAAAACTTCAAAATTTTCAAAAATGATTACCTCGATGCTTTGCTGAGTGTTCAAGGTTTTTTTGGACGATGCAACTCCTCTTCGTGCAGATCTTTGAACTTCAACCTATTGTGTGGAAGACTGTGGTAAATCTACCATGGTTGTAGCTAAGTTGGCTAGAGTTTCCAAACCTATTTTCTCTTGTGTTGGCGATTAAGAATCTTTTAATTTCAGCCTCAGAATTCTAAGCTTCCTGTACAACTTCATGTTCTCCCTTATCAACACCCTGTTCCTGTCTTTGATCTTATCATGATTTTATTTGAGGCTTTGGTTTATGTTGAAAATCTCTGCATTTCTTTCAGTCAAGTTTATATTTTCCTTTTTAATAAATCTTTCTAAGACTTCCATTTCATAGACTTGTTGCAGGAGTTTATTGATTTTCCGTGCCTTAGATGATTTAGGATTGCTTGGAGAAGATTTTTCCAATGGTGGACTGTGTGCCTCTGGGGGAGTTGGTGAGGGCAAGTTGGGACAATATTCTACAACTTGTCCATCTTTTTCATCACCTTGTGTCTCTGCTAACTCCTGTTCTGGCTCTGAGTCACTATATGGTAAGTTTAAAGGGTTACCTCCTTCAGCAAGGTCCATGGTCTATTCACCCTCAAACCGTAACTTTCTTTTGGTTCTTTTTCTTTTAACAGAGGATGATTCTATTGGATCTCTTGGTGGTGAGATACCCTTTCATTTTCTATGACTGCTTTTAGGAGTAATGGTCCTCTTAGTGGCATCTTTTTTACCCTTCTCCTCCTGTTGCCAATTAGTCTGGAATTCATTCCAAAAGAAGAAGTAGTTCCAATCTACCTGTCTTTTCTTCAATGACTCCTTGAAAATGAGAGTAATGAGACCTTGGTGAGACAATATACTTGCCACCTTAGAGGGCTTGGCCTTGACTTGCCTAGCCATTTTTGTGAGGGATTTTTGCAAGTAAAATGGTAAATTGATGTGAGATATCCTTATGAAATGATTTAAAAGTTTGAAGTGGTAGAACATGACTCTGTTGTATCTACCTTCACAGGTGATATAGACAAAGATTTCCTTCAGGAGAGTTTTCCATTTAGGTTCCAGATAAGAGATTGGTATGTCTTTTTTTCATGTAAGATCTTTGTGCAGAGGCTGTAGGTAGGATCTAAATTCAATGTTTGAAGGTACAGTTGATTTGAACCAACAATCGTCTATTCTGGGAAGACCAATGAACTCAGCTATGGCTTCCTCATCAACCACAAACTACACCTTTCCCATTGTTGTTGTTCTTCCATCATACAATCTAGCAAAGGTCTCATACACCTATTGGTGAAAATCTGTTAGTTTTTCACAATACATAATATACTCCAGTTTTCTTGAAAAACTCGGCCACCTCAGGGTGAGCATACCAAACTCCATCCAATTCAGCCCTTAGAACTGACCCTGCTTTTGGCATTTAGTAAATTCTGACTGTACCTAAGATTTAATAAAAACTTCGTTCTAGAGAGATAAAGACTCTATTATTTAGGGTGACAGGGAGTATGACTCAGAGAAAAAAAAACGAGACAGGGTGACTTAGAGTTCTAATCGCAAATCCCAATCACTAACCAAATTTAGGCAACAAACTGACTGAATATACGCCGAAAATTTTGAGTTTCTGTGAGATATACAATTAAATTGAAACAGTATGGGCTTTGAACTACCTGATGACTCGACTTGGCTTGATTGGTATGACAATTGAATTGATAACAATCTACTGAACTCGAAATGCACTTGGAAATCACCACAAAAAATGGGATTATGGTCTCTGGATATGCATTTTCTTGATGAAATCGCGGGCTCAAGACTGTCATAATGACTTCCGGATTCGAATTGATAATAAATGGATATCAAATCAGAGATTAATCAGGGTCATAATGGATTTGTGTCCTCATGACTGGAGATAGTGAGGAGCTACGTGACTAATCATTTCTGTTAGTCGAGAAACACGCATGAGTTTTTGTGTCTTTGCCGAGCCTTAATTTTGAAATGACAAATGCAGTTAAAAGGACAACAGGGTATTAATCTTAGAAATAAATTTTGGACCACAATCTATCACCTAAAAAGAAAAATCTCAACCAATTTATTTGAGGAGATAACACTGGCTCCTATTGGGGATGAATGCCTCCCTGTGAGGTTTCAAGAACCACAGAACCAATGCCTTTCCTGAAAAGAAAACTAAAAACTATCTGCAAGTGTTTCCATTGTGCATGGAGTTATTCTATAAAAATAAAGACTAAAACTAAAATTACAATGTCTAGGCTTCACAGCCTTAGACAAAATAGAGTTTCAAAAATCGCCCGTTGACCGGGCCACCGAACATTTCTTCACCTCTGATATTCTACAGAATGAATGTGTTGTTGTGCTATACTTGAGTTATCATGAAAGGGCCGGTCCACAAAGAATTGAACTTGTTATGTTTGCCTTTATCCTGTCTGAGAGCGTCCCATTTCAGAACCCAATCACCAACTTGAAAATTATCCACCTTTGCCTTTATGTCAAAAGTATCTTTGATCTTCTTTTGATGAGCCTCTGATCTGTCCACTAACTGTTCATGGGCCTGCTGCAGTTCCACCAAATAAATCATTCTTCTTACCATATCATTTGACTCAGTTTCCTCTTCTTGAAAAAACCTAGCCACTGGTAAAATTAACTGAACATGAAAAAAAACATCAGTCCCATAGACCAATTTGAATGGAGAGGTTCCTATGGACCTTTTGATAGTTACTCTGTCTTCCCACAGAGAAAATTTTAGTTTAGAATCCCAATTCTTTTTGTTCTCCTCTAACAGTTTTCTGATGATTTTCATGAAGCTCTTATCGGATGATTTGGCCAAGCCATTACCTTGAGGGTAATATGGGGTCGAATGTACCAACTGGATGCCCATTGATTCACACATGTCGACCAATTCCTCTACTTTGAAATCTGTTGCATTATCTGTTACCAACCTTTTGGGACAGTTGAATCTGCTCAAGATATTTTCATAAAGAAACTTCATGACAACCTGGTGAGTGGCATTCCTGGTGTGAACTGCCTCTATCCATTTTGTAAAATAATATGTGGCTACTAAGATCCACTTATGTTGACCACTACATGAAGGATTTATCTCACCTATAAAATCTAAACCCCACTGCTGAAAAGGTCCATTCACTACTATAGGTCTCAGGGGAAAGGATTTTAGTTGTTGTTTTCTTGTGAATCTTTGACATTTATCACAAGCTTTGACTAAGGCACACACATCTGAGAAAAGAAAAGGCCAATAGTATCTATCCCTTAGAATTTTATGAACTATGGTCTTCCAGTAATGATGACCTCCACAAACACTTGAATGAAACTGATGTATAACTTCCACTGAATCTTCTTTGTATAAACATCTAAGTAGTAAACCAATAGGGTCTTTCCAATATAATAGATTATTGTAAATGCAAAATTTGATGGCTCTGAGCTTAAGGGCTCAGGCTTGAGTCACGCTGATTTTAGGATGAACCTCTAGCTTTTGTAAAAAATGTATAATACCTGAGTACCATTCACAAGAAGAAAAATGATATTCCACCTGTTGATTGTTATGTTGTCCTTCTGTTGCCACCTCTGTCTACAAATTTGCTGAATTTTCACCTATGAAATTTATGTCCAGCAGCTCATGGTTTTCCTCCGTTAAAATCTTAGCAAGGCCTTGGCCTTTTACCAATTTGGTGGGCTTCACTTCAATGTTGAACTCGATCAAATTTGCAATCCATTTAGCTCTCTTTCCATCAATATTAGGCTGAGTCAAAACATCTTTCACAGAGGGTGAAGGAACATATGCAATGAATTTTGAGTGGAGGATATAAATTCTGAAAGATTTTAAAGATTTTATGAGAGCATAGGCTTGTTTTTCAATAGGATCATACCTTATTTCAACATCTCTGAGTGTTTTGATGAAGAAATCAAATGGGTAATCCATATTGTCATCACCTTTCTGTAGCAGGACTGTTGCCACTGTGTCATAAGAAGCAAAGGAAAAAATGTAGAAAATCTTGTTGTAATCTAGATTGATCAGAGTTGGGGATTCCATGATAGCTTGTTTGATATCCTAAAATGAATTCCTTGCGTTGTCTGTCCATTTTATCTCAGACCCCTTTTTCAGCATACATGTTATGTGTTTTACTAGCTCGGTGAAATTTGGAACAAATCTTCTAACAAAATTAATCTTACCGAGAAGCGATTGAATATCCTTTTTCGACCTTTGCAAGGACAACCTCTGAATTGCTTCCACCTAACCTGGATCAATTTTCATGCCTTCTTCTAAGACAATGTGGCCTAAGAGCTTGCCTTTCCTAATAGAAAAATGTGACTTTTTGGGATTCAATGAAATTCTTAACTGTCTGCACTTCAGAAACACTTTTTTTAAATGCTTTAGATGCTCCTCATGACTACTGGAATAAACCATGATGTCATCAAGATAGATGAGGACAAACTTGTCCTTCTCACCCATGAAAGCTATGTCCATGGCCCTTTGAAATGTGGCCCCAACATTCATTAATACAAATGGCATTTTAGCGTACATAAAGGTACCCCGAGTAATAAACGCAGTCTTCTCTTGGTCATCAGGATGGACAAAAATCTGGTTATAGCCGGAAAAACGATCTAGGAATGACATAACAGTAGCCCCTGAAATTATTTGTAGCAAATGTTCCATTTTAGGTAGGGGATAGTTGTCTTTCTTAGAGCATCTATTTAGGTTTCTAAAGTCCACACATAACCTAACCTCACCATTTTTCTTTCTCACTATTACTAGATTTGCAATCCATTTAGAGTATCTCAAAGGGATTATGATCTTAGCATCAAGAAGATTTTTGATTTCTCTTTCAATCATAGGCAAAAGAAGAGGAATGATAGGTATGAGATTTTGTTTGAAAGGGATGGTGTACTTTTCAAGAGGGATCTTATGTTGAATGATATCAGGGTCATAAGTCTTCATATCACTATATTTCCAAGCAAAAACATCAAAAACTTCTTTCAAAATGCTGCAATATTCGGACTTCTGATCAACAGTCAATTTAGAGGACAGATTTATGAATTTAGGCTGGCTTTCTCTCCCTATGTTGTGCTCATGAACAAAAGGATCTTTCTCCTTTTTATCTGGCTTGTAGGGGACATCGTTGTGATCAAATAGCTTTTCGAGAGGTACCAAACCCCGAGGTATGTAATTGTTAGGTAGTTGAACAATATCATGCTGACCCAATTTTTGTTTTAGCTTAGGATTTTGGGATTCCTCTACATTTATATTCTACTGGTCAACATGCATATCTAAAAAATCATCTACCACCTGAAGAAATCTATTAAGTTTATCATCATCTTCAAAAAATTTCTAGTATTTGATATTGTCAGGCAAAGATGGCCTATATTTGACTTGGATTTCATAATTGAGCCTGGGGGGCATGGGAGGAATAAACATGCTGGATGAAAAAGCAAGGGAATCAACAAGATGATTCATATCTCTGGGTATATAAGAAATCTCAAAAATGGAAAAATAATCTCTAATTTTCCATACCTCATCCCTGTAGGCTTTCAATCTGACATGCTTTGCTTGGAAAGTATTGTTTACTTGTTGTATGATGAGATCCACATCTCCGAACACCTTTAATCCTCTTATTCCCATCTCCTTAGCTGAATTTATTCCCAATAGCAAGGCTTCATACTCTATTATGTTTTTAGTAGTTTTGAAATCGAGCTTAAAAGATAAATGTATAGTCTCCTTCGAAGGAGAAATCAAAACTACCCCTGCACCTGCTAAATCTTTGGTACTAGCCCCATCAAAATACATGGTCCAAACTAGAACACCCTTATCATCAGTTTGTTGTTCAATGGGCTTCACAAGCTGCAAACGATTTGATTGAGAATCATCTATTTGAAGAATGCACGAGCCAAATTCTGTATCCACGGCATAAATAAGATGATTTACATAATTTTTTGCATCATTGATGATGTAGGCAAGTTGATTCTCTCTATAAAGTCTTTTTAGCTCTCCTCCAAACAATGGGATCATATCATATGAAATATCCATCTGCAAGGTACCTCCTAACCTTTTTCTCCATGGACAAGACAAGAGGAGTCCGAACTTGGGTGGAATATCAACAACCACCACATCCATTACCATGCTTCTCATTGGCAATTGGGTAAGTTTTATAACAAGGTATTTTATGAGGCCAAGGCATCTAACTTTCCTAGAGTCAAAAGAGAAAAGATAATGATATGGTTTGGTGACCTCAAACCCAAGCTCATCCATCATTGCTTTGGGCAGAAGATTATGTGATGCTCCTGAATCCAGCAAGAAGTTATGAAGGATCTTATCATGAACATTTAGAAATATATAGAATGGTGGATAGGAATCATCTCGGTCTTCTATCATAGGCCCTATAGTTACTGTTGGCTTGTCATATTGTAAGTTTACAAAATTAGCAGATGAAGAGGTCTTTGGTTCAAGGGACTTCAGGATGGCAGACTTGAAAATATCATTCTTCATGAGTTTGGTCAATGGCATAGGTATATTTAATTTCTGAATTTTTGATTCGAAATTAAAAGAGTATGTTGATTTATCAAAAGATTTTACCTTGTTGGAAGGAGATTTGAGAATGAATTGCTCCTTGGCTAGGGGATGTGATTGCTTCTGCTACTGTTTTGCAGGAGTGGAGGTCTGTTTTATAGGAGCAGCAGGCTACTTGGTAGCAACCTCTTTCTTTTTCACAGGAGCAGCAAACAATGGTTTAGGGGCAACATTTTTGGATCTTAAATTATAACCTTTATGATCATCCGTCAGGTAGACAAATTTTTCGATACTTGCCTCATGAATTTCCTGGTCCATCAGGGCTTCTTCATAATCTACTTGTGTCAAAAAGGAGGAATCATTTTCGTCACCAAAACAATTTATGTCATCTGCTTCTTCAACTTCATCATGAGATATTTGTTGTTCTTATTCTAACATTGTATTTTGGAAAGGGGTTTGATTCTTTGATCATCCACTACATTCTTGTCTTTGTGAATGATCTGGACTTGTTGATTGTTCCTTCTATAAGGGAAAGCATTCAGATTTCTAGGGACAAAAGCATTTGACTCTTTTGTCCTTGCTGGTTGCTGATTCTGGATCTTCAATTTTGACATTTTAGATGTCAAGTTGTCCAACATCTTGGCCATCTTTTCCATTTTTCTATTAGAAGAAGAAGGGGGATCAACAGAAGACTTCTTTCTCTCAACTTTTCCTTTGAGCTTCTGAGATGCCATAATATTTGATTCGACTTTGACAACAACATCTTGCATTAAAGCAAGTGTGAATGATCTTATTTCTCTGAGGATTAGACAAAAATTTGGATCAAAAGTAGCAGAGAATGTGATCTTTGTCAATGCATCACTTGGTTTGATTTCTGCAAGGATCTTGCCAAACATTCTATTAAATCTTTTGATGAAGTCTGAGACCAACTCCCCATATTCTCTTCTTAAGTTTTCGAACTCAAAAATGTAATATAGTAGATCTCTTATTTCTCCCCAGTGTTTTAAGAATACCTCATCTAGTTGTTCAATACATGTGACTGAATTTGTCGGTAGCTCTTTGAACTACTTCCGGGCTTGGCCATCCAAACTCTACACAAAAACTTCGGTCCACACATCTTCTTCTAAAATGTTAATATTTTCAGCATAAGCATAAAAAGCTTCTATATGTTCTTCAGCAATATAATCCACAGCTCTAGTAAACTTTGCATATATTTATGATAATATTCGGTTGGCATAGCAGATAAGGGATTGGGAAAGACAAGTGGAGCATGCTTATTTGCTAAAATTTGTTCCATCTTGGTTAAAGGGGCAACCATGGAAGTCTTGGGGGTTGATACAAAAGAAGAATTTTTAGGAGATGAAGGTTGAGATGGGATGGCTGAGTTTAAATAAAATGGTTGTCTCACTTCACTTTGAGAAAAAAATTCAAAGATGGGTGAAAAATAGGAGGCCTTGTAAAACTGATCGAGAAAAAAGGCTAAGCTTCCTTCTCCCTTAGAGGACATATCATGTAAAATATCTTCAAGAATAGGCATATTAGTATGAGCGTAGAAAACACCCTCTGTAGGCTTGGTGGGTGAGGAATCCAAAGAAGAAGAAGAAGTTTCTTTTTTCTGAGGGGATCCTGTAATTACCTCTTTAAGGTTGGATGAAATATTATGCTCAAAAATAGAGTCTGTAACATTAGAGGAAAGTGAAGGTTCCTCTACCTTCAATATTTCAAATAAAATTTCAATTTCCTGAGAACTATGAGTTTGAGCGGCAGATGATTCAACTAGAGGCCTTTTAGATATGAAAGAAGAAGTGTCGATTTGAATACCTGGATTTGATGTCTTTGCAGATCCGGAAGCTTGTCTTTGTAAATATTTTCCCTTATTGATGATTTTATTAGGGTCAAGAACTGGTGCTTCCAGTGGGCCTTCTTGGTTTGCCTTGGTGTGAGCTCTTTTCGAAGCCACTTCATTTCAATGGAGTCACCATATAGATGGTTACAACCCAAATGATGTCCAGAATTTTTCTATCATCAAATTTGTGTCTATGTCGTCTCCCAAGGAAGACGAGCTTCGTTCTCCTCTCCCCAGCAATGACGATAATTTGTTATCACTCCAGGAAACTCTCCTAGGTTGTAAGTCATAGATGCCTGGTAACTTAATCTTTTTCGAAACTATTTTCTCAATAATAGGTGTGGGTTTGGATCAAGATAAATATCTTAACCTCTGGATTATATTCTCAAGATAGTCTTGACTATATTCATGCAACACAAGGCCTTCAAGATCTATTGTCAAATAGGTTTGTATAACAAATGGATCAGAAAACTAAAGAGTTAACCAAAACATACATAAACCATATATATGATGGGTCAACAAACTAGCCAAAGATGCTTATGATTCTTGCTTAACAATCAAAAGTAAGATGACAGTTACCATAGGATCATTAAACAGAGACAAAAGAACTAGTTCCACTCATAAGCATAGACAAAGATGAAAGAAGGTCTGACAGTAACAAATGAAAGAAGCTTGCAGGATGATATATTAAAGAAAGTGTCTTTCATACAAAACAGTAGAATATAGAACTCAAAATCGAACCCCTAGTTCATCTTCTACCTTTAGCTTTATAGCTTTACAATATAGTTTTGAGATCCTAAAAGAATGGATCAGATATGCTAAAGATAGAAAGTCAAAATTCAGTTTGCAAAAGATAAGGAATGATCCTCAAAATGAGGTCAATCCCACACTTCATGGTCTTCATATCTTGTAGAGTCCTTGTGCAGTGCAAAATAGCCTTCCAAGGCTGAGTGTTGACTCTCCCAAGAGATACAATTCAAATTTGTTGAAGTGTGCAAAACCCTGATTTTCTGCCTTTGAAAAAGGTACCAAAAATGATTGAAACAACTCTTCTTTCCCTTATCCATCAAAAATAGCTATTGGATCTAACTTGATAATTCAACAAATGTCCATTTGAAGAGGTTTCAAACCATTCCAACTCAAAAAATCTCGATCTGGGCAAAAATTAAATCATTCTGGCAGTGACAGAATTTCGGTGGTTAACATAGAAGACTCCTGGGTGGATTAACTACCGAAAGCTCTGCTTTCGGTGGTTAATGAACAATCATCATGTTCACATAAACCACCGAAAATTTTTCTTTGTCAAAACTTCAAAATTTGCAAAAATGATTACCTTGATGCTTTGCTGAGTGTTCAAGGTTTTTTTGGATGATGCAGCTCCTCTTCAGGCAGATCTTCAAACTTCAACTTGCTGTGTGGAATACTGTGGTAAATCTACCATGGTGTAGCTAAGTTGGATAGAGTTTCCAAACCTGTTTTCTCCTATGTTGGCGATTGAGAATCTTTTAATTTCAGCCTCAGAATTCTAAGTTGCCTGTACAGCTTCATGTTCTCCCTTATCAACACCCTATTCCTTTCTTTGATCTTATCATTCTTTTCTTTGAGGCTTTGGTTTATGTTGAAAATCTATACATTTCTTTCAGTCAAGTCTGTATTTTCCTTTTTAATAACCCTTTCTAAGACTTCCATTTCATAGACTTGTTGCAGGAGTTTATTGATTTTCCGTGCCTTAGATGCTTTAGGCTTGCTTGAAGAAACTTTTGCCAATGGTGGACTGTGTGCCTCTGGGGGAGTTGGTGAGGGCAAGTTGGGACAATATTCTGCAACTTTTCCAGCTTGTTCATCACCTTGTGTCTCTGCTAACTCTTGTTCTAGCTCCGAGTCACTATATGGTAAGTTTAAAGGGTTTCTTCCTTCAGCAAGGTCCTTGGTCTGTTCACCCTCAAACTGTAACTTTCTTTTGGTTCATTTTCTTTTAATAGAGGATGATTCTATCAGATCTCTTGGTGGTAAGATACCCTTTTGTTTTCTATGACTTCTTTTAGGAGTAATGGTCCTCTTAGTGGCATATTTTTTACCCTTCTCCTCCTGATTCCAATCAGTCTGGAATTCATTCCAGAAGAGGAAGTAGTTCCAATCTACCTGTCTTTTCTTCAATGACTCCTTGACAATGAGAGTAATGAGACCTTGATGAGACAATCTACTTGCCACCTTACAGGGCTTGGCCTTGACTTCCCTAGCCATTTTTGTGAGGGATTTATGCAAGTAAAATGGTAAATTGATGGGAGATCTCCCTGTGAAGTGATTTAAAAGTTTGAAGTGGTAGAACATGACTCTGTTGTATCTACCTTCACAGGTGATATAGACAAATATTTCCTTCAGGAGAGATTTCAATTTAGGTTCCAGATAAGACATTGGTATGTCTTTTTTCCATGTAAGATCTTTGTGCAGAGGCTGTAGGTAGGATCTAATTTCAATGTTTGAAGGTACAGTTGATTTGAACCAATAATCGTCTGTTCTGGGAAGACCAGTGAGCTCATCTTTGGCTGCCTCATCAACCACAAACTGCTCCTTTCCCACTGTTGTTGTTCTTCCATCATACAAGCTAGCAAAGGTTTCAGACACCTGTTGGTGAATATATGGCAGTTTTTCACAATACGTATATACTCCAATTTGCTTGAAAAACTCAACCACCTCAGAATGAGCCTAAAGATACCAAACTCCATCCAATTCATCCCTTAGAACTAGCCCTGCTTTCAACATTTAGTAAATGTTGAATGTACCTACGATTTAATAAAAACTTCATGCCAGGGAGACAAAGAATCTATGATTTAGGGTAAAAGTGAGTATGACTCAGAGAAAAACAAACGAGACAGGGTGACTCAGAGTTTTTATCACAAAGCCCAATCACTAACCAAATTTAGGCAACAAACTGACTGAATATACGCCGAAAATTTTGAGTTTCGGTGAGATATAAAATTTAATGGAAATAGTATGGGCTTTGAACAACCTAATGACTCAACTTGGCTTGATTGGTATGACAATTGACTTGATAATGATCTACTGAACTCAAACTGCACTCGTCAATCACCACAAAAAATAGGATTATGGTCTCTGGATATGCATTTGCTTGATGAAATCACGGGCTCAAGACTATCACAATGACTTTCAGATTCAAATTGATAATAAATGGAGATCAAATCAGAGATTAATCGGGGTCATAATGGATTTTTGTCCTCGTGACTGGAGATAGTGAGGAGCTACGTGACTAATCATTTATGTTAGTCGAGAAACATGCATGAGTTTCTGTGTCTTTGCCGAGCCTTAATTTTGAAATGACAAATGCAGTTAAAAGGACAACAGGGTATCAATATTTAGATAGATACAACAAGAAAATGCATACCTTACCAGCTCCATGGAATTTCAGCGGTTAAGTCTTCATAATTGCGCCAATTGATAACTGGCTTGTGCGAAAGCATGGGCTTTTCATTTTTTCCCGTTGAAATCTTTTTGATAGTTAACTGCACTTTTGCTTTTCCCTCTTAACTACCGAGAACGAAGGCTTTCAGTGGTTAATGAGCACTTTTCAAGCTCGCCTAAACCACCGAAACCTGAGATTCTGTCTTTTGCTTGACCAAACCAAATCAAAATTTCTTTCTGATTTTATTTACAGAAAATAGACTCTCTAACCTACCTATAAAAATTTAGAAATAAATTTTGGACCACAATCTATCACCTAAAAAGAAAAATATCCACCAATTTATTTGAGGAGATAACATATCTAATGTACTGACCTTTTATACTACCACCATATGCTTGTTTTTCTTTTTTTTTGAGAACTTGTTACAGGTATAGAGCTTTGGGTCAAACTGCTCAATGATGGACATCATCGAACATATGGACAAGGTAGGATTCTTTCTTATATTTCTTGCACATTGTTTTATATAACATGTTTCTAGGATAGAGTTGATTTCTGCAGTCATTTTCATCTATTGTGGTTCACCCTATCCATAGATATGTTTTCCTTATAACAGAATTGGCGACCATACTGGGGATTGAATCTTCTTTCTTAGGGTTTGGAGTACTTTTCTCCTTATATTTCTCTTGTTTCCATTGTGGTTCTTGTCGTATCATTGATTGATAGTTCCTGTTCACTCTGGGTCTGAGTTTTTAGCCTTTCTCCCTTGCCTGGCCTTATTTTGAAGCACATACGTGCCTTTTTCCTTGATAGTCATGTATATACGCTGGTTGTCTCACTGCAAGATGCATATATATGCTTTGTTTGCCTGAACAGTCGCGTATACCACTTTTCCTTGCATGTTTGCTTGATATGGTGGTTGTTGGGTGGGATTTGATGTTTGCTGAGTCTTCTTAGTTCTTTGTAGTGCCCGTTGAGTGCTTGTGGGATGACATGAAACCCTCTTTTGGTTGAATTTTTGGGTAGAGTCTTTCTCACCATCTTTTCATTTTTTATTGTCCTTGTACACTGGGCTGGGTGTTTTGTTGCTCGGTATCCTTCTTGAGTTATCTCTTTTTATGCATAGTAGGGTTATATATCCAGTTTCTTTTCAGTCCATGCATTTTCAGTTCTTGTTATAATGAAAATACAAAAAAAAATAGGCATTTTTCATTGCTTGGCATTTTTGTCTTTTGAGTCTTTTCATTAGCTTAGTGCATATAGTGAAAGATTGTATTTTACTTCAGAATTGTAGAGTTGAATTTGAAAATTGCATTGGTTTTTAGAAGCATATCATTCATTGAAAGTTAAAGTTAGGACTTTGCATTATTTTCATATTTACTTTTCTTCCAGATTCATAACACCATGAGTTTCACTACCATACATTTTTTAGTAATCATGGCCATTAAAGTTAACGCTATAATTTAAAATTGATTAGTCACAATTTTATTTTCTAGGTTGCACAAACTAGCCTAGGATTTAGTGCCTTGGAATAGGATTTTGTGAGTAAACTTATCTAAGGCAATTGAATCAACATATGTGTCTAAGTCGGAGAGTGGAGAAATACATTGTATAATTGGTAATATCAGGAGGCTCCACTCACACTGGAGTTAATCATGAGGTCGCATGAAGTTGGTTGAAGGGATATCACCCCGATACATGAGAGGCGGTACTTTCAAGGCTTCAGGATTTTATACCCTGCCCATATGGTGGACCTGATTTACGACTGCTCACCTATGCATCTGTTATACAATGGTCTATTATTTTCTTGACTTATGTGTCTCATAGGTTACTTGTATGGGTTATTCTGCAGGTACCCTAGGTCAGATAAGGGTTAGACATCACACAACCTTTATGGAGGACTACCTCTCCGGGGGGATCTAACCGACTGGTTGTTAATCCCACAAGGGCCCTTATAACTTATTTTGTTACCTCTGATCTTTAGTAGGGAGTATCAGGCCCCTCTTGGGAGAGACATACCTTCTTTAGGGAGGGAGGCCACTCAACCCCTTTACCCCATTTTTATTCATATTAGTCATTTGATTTTTTGTGTGCTCTTTGATTACTATTTGGCCTTAAGATATATTTTTACTTTTAGAGTCTTAAGTCACCGTGGAGTCAAATCAGCCTCCCCGTTGGTCCCATCGCTTATTACAGTTACCACCGGATTTCAAGTCTTTGCCTTTAAAAAGGCATAGAGTTATTAGGCATGGTACACACACATCCACTGTTCAGACTTGTGATTCTACAAGGATGAGTACTGAACCTAGTCTCCAGAATACTGGGAGCCCTTCGAATCCCATACTTACTATAGTTAATGGCACCCCTTCGACTCCTACAACCTCCATTGTTGTAGTGCCAGAGGCACCTATTGTTATCACTCCAAGAAACCCTTTGTGGTTGCAGAACAAAGGTGCTTGGTAACTTAAGAAATGAATGTTTTTGTATTTTACAAAGGTGGATCAATGGGACAACTCAATACAGCTTATGGCATTCAAACGTGAAAATGATAAACAAATAGACAGTGCTCTCAAAGATTGATTAATCAGCATATAACTTTTAAAGTGGGTGGAGAAAAGATTGTAACTAAACCAATACAATGTAGGGTCTAAGAAACAATCAAGAGGATTATTATCAGGCTATGAGCTAAACAATGGGATAACAGCCATTCAAAGCTTGACAACGCAGATAATAATGCAGAAAAAAGATGGAAAACTGACAATCAAAATTGAAAGGAACCTGTGATTTGTATTAACATCAAAAGTCTGAGTACAATAGCCAATTACTCTATCCAAAATCGAACCCCATATCAAACTGAGTTCCTAGGCTTTATAGCCTTTACAAACAGTTTTCAGATCCTGAAAACATGGATCAAATCATCTAAAAATAGCAAGTCAAAATTCAGTTGCCAAATATGTGGGA
>JZKD02S1775865.1:259103-272479 GCA_000966675.3 Picea glauca | reverse complement strand
TGAAATATCTTCTTTCCTCATAATATGTCAAAAATAACTGCTGTGCTGGACTTGATAATTCATGTGACATGCATTGGAAAATATCTCGAATCATTTCATATCAAAAAACCCTGACTTGTGCAAAAACTCGCTCAATTCTGGACACACAGACTTTCGGTGGTTAACTGGAAAGATTCTGTGCGAATTTACCACCGAAAGCGCAACTTTCGGTGGTTAATGAACAGTCATCCTGTTCGCCTAAACCACCGAAAGTCAGAATTTCCAGCAAAAAATGCCTTTGGTAAAAATCAATTTTCTCAGCCGTGGAATGTCTGTTTTACACGTTCAAATAGACGATTTTTAACTACAGATAATAAGATTTCCAATGATGCAATCAGATTTGGATTTGGCGCTAGGGAAGCTGGAAAATTTTTCCCTACAAGATTAGGCATCTTTCCTTCAAAAATGCCAGTGTGTTTTTTAGAGTTAACACCTATCATTACTATGGCCTGGCCTATAGTAAATTCTCGAGCTACCGTATCGAACCCTTTTGGTTCTCTTGGCCACTCATCAGGATACAATGTTCAGTCCATCCCTATGGCTTCTAGTCCCTTTTCTTATGGTATGCAAAACTTTACTTCGCAATTTTTGAACTCCATCCCAGTTGCTGGCCTTAATGATAGCATTAGGCTTGGTGGCACCCCACCTCCTTACACTCCTTTTTCATTTGGTGGATCTCAAATCCCTCAAACAACTCCTAATATGGGAGGATTTCCTACTTTTAACCTTGGGTCCAATCCTCCTACTTCTGGGTGGAATAATTAACCTGGCGGACAAGCTTCATCTCAAGTTCCATCCTACAACCCCACCTCCTCAGTGCATATTCTGACCAATACTTTTTTCATGACGAATCCACCTCTATCCTGTGGATTCCCACCTAGAGGAGATCAGTTTCAAGCTTTGGGAAACCCCTAACCTGGATCTAATCCGGCTGGGGGAAATTTATATAACCCTCAATAGAACATTCCTGCTAGAATGATACCCAACCAATCTTTTATGGTTCAGCCCGAAGGAGGGCCTTATAATATGATACAGAGCCATGGTGTTTACTAGAACCCCAGATGGTCTGCAATTCCTCACGCACAGTCTTTCCCGAGAGCTTGGGGACAGATGTCGCAACCCCGTCTCCCTTTTCTGGCCATGATTAATCTGCCAGACTTGTCTAAGTTAATGAATGGCCCAATGAGTCATGATCCTACATGCCCCCCCATCCCCACCAATCTTCCCTCAGACATATTGAAGTTTGAGGGTAAGAATGGAGAGGATCCTGCTGATCACATTGCTACCTTTCACCTTTGGTGCTCATCGAATTCCATTAATGATGATTCTATTCGATTAAGATTATTTCAATGCACCCTCATTGGAGTTTCCGTGAAATCGTATATTGAGCTACCTAGGGGGGCATATGGGACTTTTATTCAATTGGTAATGGTCTTCCTTAACCACTTCTAGTTTCCCATTCGTTATGATGTTGGCCTAGAATTGTTGTCAACTTTACACCAGGATACTGCCACTCATATCTCGGACCATATCCAGGAGTGGCGTAGATGGAAGAGGTTGATTAAGACCCCTATACCCATAGCCTTTATTTTAGAATGGTTTCTTAAGTCTTTGCACGCTCCTATCTCAAAGGACATTGATACTTCTAGGGTTACCACTGAAGAAGAGGAGATCTTTAGAGCCCAGTAGTTAGACTTGATATATGCTCAATCTGGGATGTTATACCACCTTCTTCTGAATGCACCGTGGTTGACTTACAGACCTAGAAAAAAACCCAGACCTCATGCTAATGGCATTGTAGGTGCCACTAATGTAAATTATGTAGACTTGGTGACAAACCATTTGAAATAGTTTTCTTTAAACCATTTTGCAGGAGGGCCAGCTTCATCTATGTCTTCCAACCCCACTCAGTCGGTGGATGTACACTCTGTGAAATCATCGACCAACCTAAATGGTAACCAACAACCAGGAGGGAATAATAAGAAAGGAAGTAATAATCGTAAGGGTGGGAAAAATGGTAATAAACCCAAGGACAATAATAATAATGAGAATACGGGTAGTAATGTTGGAGAGGGAAAATGAGAAAGATGTAAGGTGAAGTTTCCTTGTAATTTTTTCACATATGATCACCTTATCCATTTATTCCACAAACATATAGAAGATGCAAGGATATTATCTGAATCACCCGTCGTGATGATGAATCCATTCCCACATAATCAACAGATGGCCTTGAGCTCCTCCAATGTCGTAAATGTGACTGGTGGGTGTCAAAAATCATTGTTGCAATATGGCGATCATTTATGTATCAATATGGTCGATACGAAAGTTAATGTAGCCACTCAATCTCGAGACTATAGCTCTTCACAAGCTATTCCTGATCTAGAATATCCTCCTCCCACTCCGGAGATGACTTTACAGATTGAGAAACCAGAGTCACTGCCTTGTATTCCGAAAGGAGTACTCAAGCACTCTACCCATAATCCAAATGCTAGAGTCTCCCAGAACTACTATGTATTTGAGGACCTGGGTCAAACCCCTTGTGCGATGTTGGCTTTGGAGGTACTCCAGACATGTCCTTCACAAAGGAAAGCCTTACTCTCTACTTTAGGATCTCTAGAACCCAGTGGCTCAAAAGTTATCAAGTTTGAAGTCACAAATGTTAAGCCTCTCTTGCCTTACCATGTGGCTTTCCAAATCCACATGGAGTACTCAAAGTATACCATAAAATGTGTGGTTGTTGATGAAGGTGTTGCTATGTGTGTGATGTCCCTAGCCTATTGGAAATCTCTCAGTTCTTTGACTCTTTCCAAGTCATCGAACATATTGACTACTTTTGATAGTCATTCCTTCCTCCCTCATGGTATTCTCCTTGCCTTTCCGGTCTAGTTAGGTGGTGTTAGCACAGGGGAAGACCCAGGGTTCAACACTCAAGAGCGCACCAACAAATCCCTAACTATCGGCCCTTTTGTAAACACTTGTGAAGCAGATGAAGTATCACTCAAAGTATAGGTAGGGGTGGTCGCAAGACTCAGGTGTATGCAACCTTAGCTGGGACACATATCTATGAGTATATTTCTTATAGCACACTTAGAAGTAGTTATTCCTTGGCATACATTCATTAATATACTTCGTAGAAGGCACAAATAATCACAGTGAATACTTATACTAAGAATGATTCAGTACTTATCCACAGAAATATAGGTTAGATTCAACAGATCAAGAACTAAGCATCTCATATATCATATCTAATGTTCATTCATTCATCAAAAACATAGAGCATAACTAGATCTACTTAATCACATCAAGCACTTAGCCAAGAAAGAGATAAATACATAAGAGAGAAGCACAAAGCACTATACACACAATTACCATGGTTCGCCCCCACCCTGGGGCTATGCCCACAAAGTCTTCTTTATATTATCACGGTTAATAAGTTACAACACAGAGCTCTAATGACCCTCTACATAGGACAAAATATTTGCGCAACTCACTAGATCCTTCTTCCTTGCTCTTTATACTATGATAACCTACACTTAGCTCTCTGATATCATGCACATAGCACTCTAAGATACATCCGATCACACATATCCAATTACTGGCACTAAGATTTCATTCATACATCACATAGATGTACTACATTACTATCTCCTCCTTATCTTACTATCTACATTGCCTATTTCTAGATTACAAAATGGTCCCAAACATGGGAAAACCCACGGGCCAACATCCCTTTCCCGTTACATCAACCCAAAACCCTAAAATGGACCCCAAAATAGGTCTTTCTTCCTTATTTTCTTCTTCGCATTGTGCTCCTTCCTTGGCAAGTTGTCGCAGTCCCAAAAGTGGTCAAGTATGACCAAGTACTCCTAAACTTGGTCAATGGCCAATAGGCCACCAACACTCACCTGTGACTCATCCTGAGTCACTCAAGTCTAAACAATTCCACTTCGAACACCTTGATCTTGGTTCAAGTAGCTTCGATCTACTGCAGTGTGACAACCTCTTGTTCAGTAAATTCCTATGTCATTGAGTGGTCCTTCCAGGCGTTGTTCTGCAGTGATGACACCCTGTTCGAGTTCATCTCCTTGGCTTTCAAGTTCGGAGAATAGTTGGCATGCCTTCTCTTGGAGTGGTTGTAGTCATTGAGAGACGTCCATTACTTTACTTTGCAACATGTGTACTCATTGTTGGGATGTGCATTGTTCTGTGAACCTCTTCATTCTTTCAACTGGGGTCACAGACTTCAGCTACGCTTGTAGCACATCTGCATGCTACTTTGCTTCATGGAGTTGTGCCTCCAATGTCTACAATTTTGGATTCTCTACAAGGGTTTCATAGGTTTGGGAACTTCTGGTGCTTAGCTTCCTACATTTCGAAGCCAAAGTTTTTAATCAGTCGACTGCGCTTCAAGCAGTGGCCTCTCTTAGATCTCTTATCTCTTGGGGTGTATAAGGCACAATGCAAAGCTCCAGATCCATGATGCATTGTTGAAGTTGTTGGATTACTACTTCCATTTGGGTCACCTAATGTGGAAGATGATATTCCATCTTCACTTCTATGATTGTCACAGAGTGCAGTGCCTTGTGAACTCTTTCTTGTGTTTCAAGTTTCTCTGCTAACAACTGGTCCTTGCTCTTATATAACTGGGCTTTTCCCTCCTCCCATTTTGCTTGTAAGTCAAGCTCCTCTTGTTCTACCTTTTTCCGTTGCTCTTCATGTGTGCTCTGTGCTTGTGCCAAAGCCTGGGTGGATTTCACTATGTCCTCTTGAGCTCGTCGAAGGCGAGCTTCAAATTTCTCGGTGATCTGGCATAACTGTGTGGGCTCATCGCCTATTCCTGATATTTCCATTGTTAATGACACCATAGAAACTGCTTGGCTAGACTGAAGTGCTTGTTGTGCTTCTTTGAATTCTCCTATGATTAAGCAGAATAGTTCCTCCTTCTTTACTTCTTTCTTTTCCATGAGCTCTAATGCAACATCATTCAACGCGGAAATTAAGAAGTCAAAATCATCCAGGGTAAGCGTGGTTTGGGTGGCCTTAGTTTTCTTTCTGGATGAGGGCCTTGGTGGGGTAATATTCCTTTTCTTGGACGTATCTATTGGATCATGTTGTCATTGATTCCAATGGTTTGATTATTTGGGAGATTGTTGGATCATATGTCATTGATATAAATGGTTTGGTTTGATTGATGTCATTGATTGATGTCAAGTAATTGATTGATATGATGCCCTTGATGATAGCGATATCTTGATAAATATGGATCATTGATATTATTCCCTTGATGAGAATGATATATGTCCAAGTGGAAACCAATTGATAAAGATGGATCATTGCTATGATGCATTGATGAAGATGGATCAATGAGTTGTCATTGATACATGATGAATAGTTGATATATATGATGCAGTGGTGAATTGATGCAAAGATAAATCATTATTGTATTATCATGGTTGATAAGGTGCACAAATGGATGAACTCTAAAGTGGTCCCCTTATGGTGAAAGCCCTCACGGGAAGTCACTTTATGGATTGGGTTATCCTAGAAGAACGGTTGAAGGACCCATGCTTGCATGTGAAATGATGAGATGAAGATCAATGAAGTTGTTGGTGAAACTATCCTAGATGGATAGTTCTTGACATGCCATTTCCAGTGGTATGTGGAATATCACATAACTCCTCACGGTTTGAGATTTATGGCTCTATGAAGTTGAAGGACCCCCATATGATGGCTTGAAGCCCCCAAAGGTCAAAGTGCTTGAAAAGAAGAAATCATCATTTAAATGTTAAAGTAAAGTGACAAAATCAAGAAAGATTATTTAAATAATAAAATGAAGTGACAAAATCGAGTATTTAAATGATAAAGTATTGGAGAACTTTATATTCATGGAAAGTGGTTAACCCTAAAATAAGGAAAATAGGTTAAGTGACCTAGAAATGGGTTAAGTGACCTAAAAATGGGTTAAGTGACCTAGAAGATGAAAGTATAAATAAGAAGCTAGGATCTCTTGTAAATTGCACATTTGGTGAGAATCCTTGTGGATCAATGGAGAGCTTCTTGTGAATATCTTTTGGAGTATTGATAGAGAGCTTCCTGTGAGAGAATCTTATTGGTGTGGATCTCTTGAGCATGATTAAAGATCTATTCTGAGGAAGAGAGCAAGAGGAGGATCTCATGGACACATCAAAGTTTCAGTAATGTCAAAGATATTGACGACAAAAGTCTCGGATTCATAGAAAACCATATTTTCTGATGCCCACGTGGGTTTTCTGTGTATAGGGTGGGTGTACACGCGGGCTGGATGTGTATAGGGTGAGTGTACACATGGGCTGACTGTGTACAAGGAGTGTGGACTGAATAACCTCATGGAGATTTGTGTTTGAGCCAAGCTCTTGGATGATGAGGCAGGTTCCAGATCTGCATTCTATGGCCTTAAATCTATCACTAAGACACTGGTATGGTTACATTATTATCTTGATAGATACTATTGTTTGATATGTTGTGAATTCTTAGGGAATTCTTGGTATGGCTTCTATGATGTGGCTTAGTTTGGTTGATTTGGTTGATGGAGTGAGAAACACTCTTGTGATTCAGTAGTGACATGATTGTTATGGTATACAAGTTATTTATGTAAGATTGAGATATCATTCATATTGATTTATTGTGGAGCATGAGAAAGATATTGGAGATCTTGGATGTGTTGTGACTGGTTATGCATCAATTTGGATAGTGGAAGACAGAAGAGAAAGTGATTGCAGGTTGCAGAGGATCTGAGCATGTGAAGAAAAGTAAAACCCTAGTTTCTTAGAAGAATACACTTGTTGCATTATACACTGGCTGCGTTCACACATAGGTTGTAGTGAGCCAGAGTGTGTGCACATGTGGGTTGCACTACTGACAGGTCACGTACTTGTTGATATATTGATATATATTGAGGATTGTTGCCTCATCTCAGTTGGTGCTGAAAATGTAAGCTGAGTCTTGTATATAGATATGGTGCTCTTGTAGAGTTGTACTCTATTCAGTTGTTGCTAATAAACCCCAAGGATTGTAGTCCATAATAAAAAGAAAATTGTACATACATCTTGTGTTCTTTGTGTCCATTGTGATGATGACTTGTTGATGATATATTGTTGATATGTTCCTACATCTAACTGGTTATAAATGACAACAATGGACAATGAATAAATGTTGAATGCTAATTGATGAGTTTTTGTGCAAGAGGGAAGTTTTGGGAAAAAAGAGCCCCACACTCATTCACCCCCACTCTAAGTGTGGTAGGTGTGTCCAACAATTGGTTTCAGAGAATGCCTTCACTACAAGCCTTAACAATCTTGAAGGAGATCCATAGACACACAAATGGATGATGATGTTCCAATACTTGATGAGGAAAACTATTCTACTTGGATAATATAGATGAGAGTGTATTTGAAGACAATGTGAGCAGCTATTTGGAAGGCAACCATCAGTGGATATGTTCCATTGAAGAAAAAGTCAAAGTTAGCAGCTTGAAGGGAAGGAAAGAAGAATGATGCATTGGCTCTCAAGACCATTCTCAGTGGACTCTCAATCCCTATCAAAGAGAGCATGGGAAAATGCACTTCTGCCAAGGATCTATGGTTAAAGCTAGAGGAGACATATCAAAGAAAGGAAGAGAAAGAAGAAATTGAAGACCACTCTATCAAGATCATCAAAGGTAAAGAATCATCAAAATCCCTTGAATGCATTACTTCTAAATGTGATTTTGAAAACATTTCAAGTGAAGATAAATATCAAGTGATAATAGCACAAAGGAATATCTTGAAGACATTTCAAATGAAGGCAAAGAAGAATGTGTTGATATTGACAAAAAGGAATATCCTGAGGATATTTCAAATGAAGGTAAAGAACACTCTAAATCCCTTGAATGCAATGATGATGATGATGAATTATTCTCTACAAGTGAAGAAGAAGATGTAGATATATTTTGTGTAAAGTTTGATGGTATTTATCCCAAGAAAAGAATAGAAGGAAATATATTAAAACTTCAAAAGGAAATTGAAGAGGGTTTATATATGTATAGGAGTGATCATTTTTATACACACTATAATTATCTTTCGGATAACACTAAGAAGTTTCTTAGGAGGAGTCAAAGGCACATCTTGAAGTTAAATGGAATTCTCAAAGAACAAGAAGAGAGTTCTAAATTAGAAGAAAAGGAAGAATAGATCACAAGACTAAAGAATGGAAAAGAAGATGAGATTAGTAAAAGTTTTGAAACTATTGTCCATCTCAACACTCAAATTGAAGAAGCCAAAATAATAGAGGAACTATTGAAGATTCAAATAAATGAAAAGGAATATTCATGTTGCAAGTTAAAAGGTGAAATTTTTGATCTTAGAAAGAAGGTGGAGAAGTCAAACAAATTCTTGAATAGCTCAGAAATCTTAGATCAGATCTTGGAATGTCAAAGACCATCATGTGATAAATCAGGTCTTGGATACAAAGGAGAAGATAAGCATGCTGAAGCAAGCACCTCAAATAAGCATGAGGTAATTCCATCAAAGAAAGAAGATAATGTTGCAAAGAAACCATCTACACAAGACAAAGAAAATTTCAAAAGTACAAAGCAAGAAGCCATTTTTGGGACACAAAATCAAAGGTATGAAAGTATTTTTCATGGGCATTGTTATTCATCTAATGGATATGGTCACAAAGATTTTGAATGTAGATCTTATGAAAGGAGATATAATGGAAGATTCTATAACACCACAAGGTGTTGGATATGTGATCAAATATGACATATTGTTGTTCACTGTAACTCTATGAGATGCTACAACTGTAGTGGATTTGGCGACAAATCCCAGGAGTGATGGAACACAAGAAGAAAGTCCATGATGAGGACTTCAAATAGCATGGATAGAAGAAGGAATAAAGTAAGAAAGGGAGACATATTTGAAAACATGGATACTCAAAGCTCAAGTTCTTAAGAGAAAGGTCATCTACAGAAGTGGGTGAAAAATACAGAGCAGCCAGATCAGAATGAAAGATTGAAGGGAAGTTCAAATGTGTCATCTACTAAGGCAGACACAGGTAACAGTGGTGACGGTCGTGTGTACACATGTTCTAACCTTGAATAGGTCACTACACACGTTCTCAGTTGTGCAGTAGGCTGCATGTCTGTTGAAAAGCCTTGGGAAAAAGGCAATGCACATGGCTTGGAGTTTGATGTGATGGTATGACTCTGTATTCAAAGATCTGACATTATTTATTGTAGGTTCTGACACTGTTTTCTGCAGGTTTTCATGGTGAGATCACACAATGGTATAATAAAAATAAATCTTGGGTGCATGGCACTAAACCATGAGTATGGTTTGATGTTGATCTGTTGGAGTACATGGCTAGTACTTTTTGAAGTTTCATTGATATATCTTATGATGTATTATTGGAATCATATATCATGGTGCATGCATTTTTTCATATGGATTGGGCTACATGTTGTGACATATGGTTGGTGATTTGATGAAGTGATCATGTTGTACATCATGGTTTGATCTATGTGTACTTTTCTAGTACATTAGTAGAGGCTCTTACTTGCAAAATGATTGGCACATGTTTTATGGAGGACTTGGCATACATGTATGGGACTCATCATTTTGTGGTATTGATGCAAGTAATGATGTATGATGGTACACTCATGGATGGTATTTTTTTAGCATATTGATAGATGCATATTGTTTGGCATGTTGGTAGATGCATATGTTGGCATATTGGTAGATGCACATGTTGGCATATGGTGGATACATTTCATGGATGATATCTTTTGGCACATTGTTGATGTACATTGGTGTTGTGCATGGTGGGAAAATTTTGGTACTTGATGTACTTGGTGGATATATTGTTCATGATTCTCCATTTCATTGATGACATATCTTTTGTTTCATGATGTATGGTATGGCACAAGTTTGATACATGAACAGGTCCAAGGATCGTCATATGGTATCATATTGTTCATCTTACAGAGAAGATAGGGGGAGTCATTCTTCTTCCCATGATTCTAGGAGGAGATATTTATCAGATGCATACCTAGAAAAGAGACCTATATTTGAAGAAAGAGCACAGAGGCGTAATTCCAAGAGGAGCAATGGTCACAGGGGGAGTATGTTCGATGTATTTTCAGCATTACATCAAATTGATATCCCTTCTTCAAAAGGGGAGAGATTATATAGTACGATCAATATAGGGGGAGCAACCCCAAGAGGAGAATGACCCTTTTCCATTGATTTCAAAGGGGGAGAGATAATCACATTGATGTGATTGATGTCTATTGATGGGAGAAATGGATATGAAGAGATAGTCACATTGACTATTGATGAAGAGTATGCCTTGTATACCTTGTCTACATGTTGACATCAATAATTGGTAATTGGAGTTGGCATCAACGTTGGTATTGCCATCAATGCCAAAGGGGGGGATTTTTGGATAATGTTGTCATTGATGACAATGGTTTGATTATTTGGGAGATTGTTGGATCATATGTCATTGATGTAAATGGTTTGGTTTGATTGATGTCAAGTAATTGATTGATATGATGCCCTTGATGAGAGTGATATATTGATAAAGATGGATCATTGATATGATTCCCTTGATGAGAATGATATATGTACAAGTGGAAATCAATTGATAAATATGGATCATTGCTATGATGCATTGATGAAGATGGATCAATGAGTTGTCATTGATACATGATGCAGTGGTGAATTGATGCAAAGATAAATCATTATTGTCTTATCATGGTTGATAAGGTGCACAAATGGATGAACTCCAAAGTGGTCCCCTTATGGTGAAATCCCTCACGGGAATACGCTTTATGGATTGGGTTATCCTAGAAGAACAGTTGAAGGACCCATGCTTGCATGTGAAATAATGAGATGAAGATCAATGAAGTTGTTGGTGAAACTATCCTAGATGAATATTTCTTGACATGCCATTTCTAGTGGAATGTGGAATGTCACATAACTCCTCATTGTTTGAGAGTTATGGATCTATGAAGCTAAAGGACCCCCATATGATGGCTTGAAGCCCTAAAAGGTCAAAGTGCTTGAAAAGAAGAAATCATCATTTATATGTTAAAGTAAAGGGACAAAATCAAGAAAGATTATTTAAATAATAAAATGAAGTGACAAAATCAAGGAGTATTTAAATGATAAAGTATTGGAGAACTTTCTATTCATGGAAGGTGGTTAACCCTAAAATAAGGAAAATAGGTTAAGTGACCTAGAAATGGGTTAAGTGACCTAAAAATGGGTTAAGTGACCTAGAAGATGAAAGTATAAATAAGAAGCTAGGATCTCTTGTAAATTGCACATTTGGTGAGAATCCTTGTGGATCAATGGAGAGCTTCTTGTGAATATCTTTTGGAGTATTGATGGAGAGCTTCTTGTGAGAGAATATTATTGGTGTGGATCTCTTGAGCATGATTAAATATCTATTCATAGGAAGAGAGCAAGAGAAGGATCTCATGGATGCATCAAAGTTTCAACAATGTCAGAGATCTTGACGACAAAAGTCTCAGATTCACGGAAAACCTTATATTTTGATGCCCACGCGGGCTGTCTGTGTATAGGGTCCATGTACATGTGGGTTGGTTGTGTAAAGGGTGAGTGTACATGTGGGATGACTGTGTACATGGAGCATGGACTAAATAACCTCATGGAGATTTGTGTTTGAGCTGGTGCCAAGCTCTTGGATGATGAGGAAGGTTCTAGATCTACATTCTATGGCCTCATATCTATCACTAAGACACTGGTATGGTTACATTATTGTATTGATAGATACTATTGTTTGATATGTTGTGAATTCTTAGGGAATTCTTGGTATGGCTTCTATGATGTGGCTTAGTTTGGTTGATTTGGTTGATGGAGTGAGAAACACTCTTGTGATTCAGTAGTGACATGATTGCTATGGTATCCTAGTTATTTATGCATGATTGAGATAACATTCATATTGATTTATTGTGGAACATAAGAAAGATATTGGAGAGCTTGGATGTGTTGTGACTGGTTGTGGGTCAGTTTGGACAGTGGAAGACAGAAGAGAAAGTGATTGCAGGTTTCAGAGGATCCGAGCATGTGAAGAAAAGAAAAACCCTAGTTGCTTAGAAGCATACGCTTGTCGCATTATACACTGGCCACATTCAAATGTGGGCTGTAGTGAGCCAGCGTGCATGCACATGCGGGCTATACTACTAACAGGTCGTGTACCTATTGACAAATTGATATCTGTTGAGGATTGTTGCCTCATCTTAGTTGGTGCTAATAATGTAAGCTGAGTCTTGCATATAGAGCTGGTGCTCTTGTAGAGTTGTACTCTATTCAGTTGTTGTTGATAAACTCCAAGGATTGTAGTCCATAATAAAAATAAAATTGTACATACATCTTGTGTTCTTTGTGTCCATTATCATGATGACTTGTTGATGATATATTGTTGATATGTGCCTACATCTAATTGTTTATAAATCACAACAATGGGTAATGAATAAATGTTGAATGCTAATTGATGAGTTTTTGTGCAAGAGGGAAGTTTTGGGAAAAAAGAGCCCCACACTCATTCACCTCCCCTCTAAGTGTGGTAGGTGTGTGTTGGCAGACAACTCAATTTTTTTGATCGCTCACAAAAAAGCTACCTACACCCTTTGTCTGATTACGACAAAGCATTGTCACATTTGCTACTAGACATTTGTTTCATTTGCGACAATTACATTTTGATTTCGATTCAATTTTCACAACTGAAAGTGTGAAAATACCTTTCTTATCTTTTGGACTGTCGTCGTCTTTTATTTGATTTTTACAAAAGACACTTGACCATTGGTCGATCGCATGACTGCAAAAGATGTTTCAAACTCGTGTCCTTACCTTGATTGCGCATTTGATTTGTTTGAGTGCTAAGCCTGTAAGCATGAAGATTTACTGGTCTTATTCTGATTTTATAAAGGTTATAATGGATTTGGTCTTATATGTTTTTATTCTTATTTCTAAGGGCTCATGACTCGTTTATTGTATGAGGAATTCTTGATTACATTGTTCTAAGAACTTTGAACGTGCAACGAATATATTGGGAAGTTTATAAGCTCGAATAGCAATGGTTTGAGGGCGCGTTGATGAAATCTTTTGGGGTTTTAATTTAAATCGATGCTTGGTGTATTGTTTGGAAAATTGATATTGCATTGGACGAGCAATTGTTTCAAACTATGTATTGATATATTGATTAACATTGGTTTGAAACATTGAATTCATACGACAGGTCGCTGGACTTCATGATGATTAAACTTAACACTTGGCGCTTGATTATCACCTGTC
>JZKD02S1775865.1:198268-239777 GCA_000966675.3 Picea glauca | reverse complement strand
GGACTTCACATAGCATGGCTAGAAGAAGGAATGAAGTAAGAAAGGGAGACATCTTTGAAAACATGGATACTCAGAGCTCAAGTTCTGAAGAGAAGGGTCATCTACAGAAGTGGGTAAAAAAGATAGAGCAACCAGATCAGAATGAAATATTGAAGGGAAGTTCAAATGTGTCATCTACTAAGGCACACATAGGTAAAAGTGGTGATAGTCATGAGTACATGCGTGTTGACCTTGAATAGGTCGCATACACACGCTCTTAGTTGTGCAATAGGTTGTGTGTCTATTGAAAAGCCTTGGGAAAAAGGAAATGCACATGGCTTGGAGTTTGATGTGATGGTATAACTCTGTATTCTAGGGTCTAACATTATTTATTGCAGATTCTAACACTATTTTCTACAGGTTTTCATGGTGAGATCACACAATGGTATAATAAAAATAAATCTTGGGTGCATGGCACTAACCCATGAGTATGGTTTGATGCTGATCTGTTGGAGTACATGGCTGGTACTTTTTGAAGTTTCATTGATATATTTTATGATGTATTATTGGAAGCATATATCATGGTGCATGCATTTTTGCATATGGATTGGGCTACATGTTGTGACATATGGTTGGTTAGTTGATGAGGTGATCATGTTGTACATCATGGTTTGATCTATGTGTACTTTTCTAGTACATCAGTAGAGGCTCTTACTTGCAAGATGATTGGCACATGTTTTATGGAGGACTTGGAATACATGTATAGGACTCATCATTTTGTGGTATTGGTGCAAGTAATGATGTATGATGGTACACTCATGGATGGTATTTGTTTAGCATATTGATATATGCACATTGTTTGGAATGTTGGTAGATGCACGTGTTGGCATATTGGTAGATGCACATGTTGGCATATGGTGGATACATTTCATGGATGTTATCATATGGCACATTGTTGATGTACATGGTTGATGTACATGGGTGTTGTGTATGGTGGGCACATTTTGGTACATGATGTAATTGGTGGATATATTGTTCACGATTCTCTATTTCATTGATGACATATCTTTTGTTTCATGATGTATGGTATGGCACAAGTTTGATGCATGAACAGGTCCAAGGATCGTCATATGGTATCATATTGTTCATATTGCAGAGAAGATAGGGGGAGACATACCCTTAGAGGGAGTCATTCTTCTTCCCATGATTCTAGGAGGAAATATTTATCAGATGCATACCTAGAAAAGAGACCTATATTTGAAGAAAGAGCACAGAGGAATAATTCCAGGAGGAGAGATGGTCACAGGGGGAGTATGCTCGATATATTTTCAGCATTACATTAGATTGATATCCCTTGTTCAAAAGGGGAGAGATTATATAGCAATAGGAAGACAGGGGGAGCAGCCCCAAGAGGAGAATGGCCTTTTGCCATTGATGTCAAAGGGGGAGAGATAATCACATTGATGTGATTGATGTCTATTTATGGGAGATATGGATACGAAGAGATAGTCACATTGACTATTCATGAAGAGCATGCCTTGTCTACCTTCTCTACATGTTGACATCAATAATTGGTAATTGGAGTTGAAATCAATGTTGGTATTGCCATCAATGCCAAAGGGGAAGATTGTTGGATCATGTTGTCATTGATGCCAATGGTTTGATTATTTGGAATATTGTTGGATCATATGTCATTGATGTAAATTGTTTGGTTTGATTGATGTCATTGATTGATGTCAAGTAATTGATTGATATGATGCCCTTGATGAGAGTGATATATTGATAAAGATGGATCATTGATATGATTCCCTTAATGAGAATGATATATGTCCAAGTGGAAACCAATTGATAAATATGGATCATTGCTATGATGCATTGATGAAGATGGATCAATGAGTTGTCATTGATACATGATGCATAACTAATATATATGATGTAGTCATGAATTGATGCAAAGATAAATCATTATTGCCTTATCATGGTTGATAAGGTGCACAAATGGATGAACTCCAAAGTGGTCCCCTTATGGTGAAATCCCTGACAGGAAGATGTTTTACGGATTAGGTTATCCTTGAAGAATGGTTGAAGGACCCATGCTTGCATGTGAAATAATGAGATGAAGATCAATGAATTTGTTGGTGAAACTATCCTATATGGATAGTGTTTGACATGCCATTTCCAGTGGTATGTGGAATGTCACATAACTCCTCACAGTTTGAGAGTTATGGCTCTACGAAGTTGAAGGATCCACATATGATGGATTGAATCCCCAAAAGGTCAAAGTGCTTGAAAAGAAGAAATCATCATTTAAATGTTAAAGTAAAATGACAAAATCAAGAAAGATTATTTAAATAATAAAATGAAGTGACAAAATCAAGGAGTATTTAAATGATAAAGTATTGGAGATTTTTCTATTCATGGAAAGTGGTTAACCCTAAAATAAGGAAAATAGGTTAAGTGACCTAGAAATGGGTTAAGTAACCTAAAAATGGGTTAAGTGACCTAGAAGATGAAAGTATAAATAAGAAGCTAGGATCTCTTGTAAATTGCACATTTGGTGAGAATCCTTGTGGATCAATGGAGAGATTCTTGTGAATATCTTTTGGAGTATTGATAGAGAGCTTCTTGTGAGAGAATATTATTGGTGTGGATCTCTTGAGCGTGATTGAAGATCTATTCTGAGGAAGAGAGTGAGAGGAGGGTCTCATGGATGCATCAAAGTTTCGGAAATGTTGGAGATCTTGATAACAAAAGTCTCGGATTCACAGAAAACCCTATTTTGTGATGCCCACGTGGGTTGTCTGTGTATAGGGTGCATGTACACGCGGGATGGCTATGTATAGGGTGAGTGTACACACGGGCTGACTGTGTACAAGGAGCATGGACTGAATAACCTCATGGATATTTGTGTTTGAGCTGGTGCCAAGCTCTTGGATGTTGAGTCAGGTTCTAGATCTGCATTCTATGGCCTCATATCTATCACTAAGACACTAGTATGGTTACATTATTGTCTTGATAGATACTATTGTTTGATATGTTTTGAATTCTTAGGGAATTCTTGGTATGGCTTCTATGATGTGGCTCAATTTGGTTGATTTGGTTGATGGAGTGAGCAAGACTCTTGTGATTCAGTAGTGGCATGATTGCTATGGCATACTGGTTATTTATGCATGATTGAGATAACATTCATATTGATTTATTGTGGAGCATAAGAAAACTAATGGAGAGCTTGGATGTGTTGTGACTAGCCGTGGGTCAGTTTAGACAGTGGAAGACAGAAGAGAAAGTGATTGCAGGTTGTAGAGGATCTGAGCATGTGAAGAAAATAAAAACCCTAGTTGCTTAGAAGCATACACTTGTTGCATTATACACTGGTCGTGTTCACACGTGGGCTGTAGTGAGCCAGAGCGCGTGCACACGTGGTCTGCACTACTGACAGGTAGTGTACCTATTGACAGATTGATATCTGTTGAGGATTGTTGCCTCATCTCAGTTGGTGTTGAGAATGTAAGTTGAGTCTTTCATATAGAGATGGTGCTCTTGTAGAGTTGTACTCTATTCAGTTGTTGCTAATAAACCCCAAGGATTGTAGTCCATAATAAAAAGGAAATTGTACATACATCTTGTGTTATTTGTGTTCATTGTGATGATGACTTGTTGATGATATATTGCTCATATATGTTGTTGATATGTGCCTACATCTAACTGGTTATAATTGACAGCAATGGGTAATGAATAAATGTTGAATGTTAATTGATGAGTTTTTGTGCAAGAGTGAAGTTTTGGGAAAAAAGAGCCCCACACTCATTCACCCCCCCTTTAAGTGTGGTAGGTGTGTCCAACAAGATATGCCTCGTCCCTAGGCAGGGTAGCCTCTCCTTTTCTCTATTCAACTTCTATGCCCCCTAATTATTCATCATCACCTCCCTTCACAAGTGAAAGCGAAGCACTCTTCGTGGATGTGTTGTGGATATCTTGAACTTCCACATCCTTCTTAGTCTTGTGTGGTCTTGGTGTAGCCAACATAGCTTCAGGGATATATACGTCAGACATCTCTCCGGGGTCTGCTGCAACAAGGAGGTTTTTCAACCATTCCTTGGTAATCTCCTCTAGGTCATCTTTTGTCATCTTGTAATATGACTGGAGTTGTTGTTTGTGCTCGTATGTGTGCACTATGATGTAGGTGAAGTGACGATATGCATTGAATTTCATCAAAGGTCAAAACCTATGAAAAGTGTTGGGTGTAATGCATGGTGTAGATTGAATGGAATTCCTCAACTGAATGTAGTATGCATGGAAGATGACATTGGACTACCACTATTTATTCATGTCATTGGAGTACCACAACATACAGAACTTCACGGCCAGGGGTTCGAAGGGTTCGATCTCCAGAAATGTGGCTCCCTCGGGCAGTTCCTACACGATGAATGCGATGAGTATGAGAAACCAGCTAAAGTGAAACTCATACCCTTGGTCCTGCGCTTGTCTAGAGTCAATATCTAGTTGATTTATAAGGTATTTCTCCCAGTTCATTTGTATTCCCTCTGCACACTTGCCTGTGAGGTCAACTACAAATACGGTCACTTGTGTAGGTCTATTTTTTTAGAATAACTTACCTACGATCAGCTGGAAACCAAAGTGTATTGCCACATTCTCAATGGAGGCTACCTTGTAACCTTGGGTTCCTTTCTCTAGATCACCATATGTGTCTTTTATTCATTGATCAAGAGCACGATCTGTGGTCTTTCTAGGGTAAACGTCCTGTGGGTTAGGGCCCTACATGCTTAGCCCAGTGATCTGATTGATCAGAATCGGATCCACGGTGATGCGCTGGTCCAACCATAGGTATCCTCTATGGTAGCAGGACAACAACATTCTAACACAGACATTTACTTCCTGATGCCTCCCGAAATGTGGAATCTTCATTACGTTAAGGAGGGTTGACTATGCAAGGTTATGGGTCCATTGTTGTGGTACAATCTTGGGGTTCTTTCCTTTTGTAATAGTCAAATACTTGTGCGGGGATAGAATACTATATACATTACGATCTCCAAGGTTAAAATCACTGAATTTCAGCATGGTGAGCTTCTCCTGGTCAACATGAACTGCGCGCACCCCTTTCGGGAAGTACATAGTGACTACAACATAGTCGAAGTCTTTGGGTACAAAGTCTCGATTCACTGGTCTTCTTAGTGGTGGGATATATTTAGGCAGGATGCTTGGGATCATCTTCACAATGGCGAAGTCATTTCCAAGCTTATATCGTCTTTCTGAAGGTGGTCAGGATGGTCCTTCTCGTGAAGTGGAGGGGGAAGCTGGAAGTATGCCTGAGGACGATGCCTGTACACCTGTAGACATTCTGTGTTCTGACATGACTCTCTTAGCCAATAAATCAATTAGAACTTCTTCAACAATTTTCTCAGCAGCACTGAGCTCGTTCGACATACAAAATTGGGTCAGCTGGCTCGAGTGCAAAAGGAATTCAGAGACGATAGTGAATAGTATGGCAATAATCTCAGGGTAAGTAAATCTCAGGGTTCGCTCTTAGATTCTTAGTTAGCAAAAAGTATTCTCGGTGCGTGGTGTGACAGGTTAAGTAGGCAATCTCAGTAACAATCTGCTTGCAATGAACATGGGGCCTTCATTAACTTCATTCTATATGTTCTAGTGCTATCCAATGGTCTAGTGGTAACCCATAACTGCTTTTTGATCCATTCAGAGCAGTGATCAAATGGGTATATCATTTCCAATGGCTATATTGCTTCATTGTGGCGAACTATTCTATGTCGTTGTTCTGATATCTTGGCCAAGCTCCAATTATGCAATTCATCTTGCTACGAAGTGTCCTCTAGAACCTCTTGTAACCTTACAGTATTATCCCTTTTCTTTCTTAACTTCCTAGCCTTCTTCCCAGTGATTTTCGTCTCAGTAATGCTTTTACCATTATGATGTTTATCTTTTGTGGTCTTAGTTACTTCGCGTTGTGGAAAATCTTTCTTAGGGCTCCTTGATAATACTTTTTCTGTATAAAAAATAGGTATCTCGATCTTTTGTAGATCCTCAAGTCTTCTCTTAGCTTCAACATCAAATGTACTAATATTAAATATATGCGATATGCTCTTATTTTCTTCAATCAAGTGCGCGATCCTTCTGGTTATAAAGTCTTTTAACTCTTTCTTCTTCTGTTCCAAAACCTTCTCTTCTTCTCTTCATCTGCCATGTTCTCTTTCAATTCAGGGTTTTCCTATGAGCATGGTAAATGGGGTGTTGTCTTCAACAAATTTAATGATCTCAAAGTCTTCCTCTGTCAAAGTTCCATTGACAGTCATAGGTATCAGGGTGAGCCTTCCACATAGGTTTACTATCTTTCCTCTGAAGAAAATTTTTCCTCCTAGGGAAGGGATCATGGCAAGCTTCCCTATAGCTTCCCAAGTTCTTTCTAGCATAATGTTCACTTGTGCTTGTTCATCCAGAGTATAGTCAATGTCAAAGTCCCCTATTCTATCTTCGATTTTCTCCTTTTCTTTGAATATCTTTGATAGCCTAACATGTCGGTGGTTGTTCAAGGTATCTTTCATTTGTAGCAATATCTTTTATGATTCGTTCTGGGTTTCTGCTATAATCTTGGTCTCTTGATCTCCCTCAGGGTTTGCTTGTTCCATATTCAGCTTCTCAAGCCTAGCAATCATTCTAGGGAAATCCAATACTTCATGTTCCATATCCTTACAACCAAGGCAACTAGGTCTTCTCTGAGGTCATTCTTTAGCAAGATGTCCTGGTCGTCTGCAACTATAATAGAGGGTTAATCATCTCATTTGTTTAGATGTTCCCCAACTCCTTTTGTACTGCGCACCAGGATCATGGTGGCTAGCCTGTAAATTTTTTTTTCTAGGATCCTGCATCCACTTGTTAGTCCAAACATTCTTTCAATGCATAGGTATAACATATCTATCACTATATTTATTAGATCTATTCATATCAAGCTTTGTTTCATCTATTAATGCCCTAGTTTTGAAGCTAGACCATAATCTATCAAACATACCTAGATTCATGCTTTAGAAACAAAAAATTTCACCTATATTACTTCTGCAGAGCATAAAGCTTCTGAATCTAAGAATTTTAACTATTCTTACCTTTATCAAGGCATAGAGATTACAGATCTTACCTTTTTCTTCACAGATATGACTTCTTTTCTTCAGATCTGACCTCTCTTTCTTCATATCTGACCTCTCTTTCTTCAGATCTGACCTCTTTTCTTGGCACAAAGCTTCACAGGTCAAACAGAACACTGAGCACTAGAGAAACAAATCTATGCACATAGTTTATTTCACACAAAGCTTCTTCTTATTCAGTTCCCAGCAATCATAGTTACGGTCCCAACAACGGAACCATTTGCTGGCATGGGGGTAGACCCAGGGTTCAATTCTCAAGAGCACACCAACAAAGCCCTAACTACTGGCCCTTTCGGCAACAACTGCAAAGTAGATGAAGTCTCAACTGAGGTAGAGGTAGGGTTGGTTGCAAGACTCAGGTGTCTACAAACTTAGCTAGGACACAGATCTATGATTATCTTTCTTACAATGCACTTAGCAACAGTTATTCCTTGGCATACATTCATTAATATACTTTACAGAAGGCATAGAGAATCGTAGTGAATACTTATACTAAGAATGATTTAGTACTTATCCACAAAAATATAGGTTAGATTCAACAGATCAAGCACTAAGCATCTCATATATTAAATCTAATGTTCATTCATTCATCAACAACACAGAGAATAACTAGATCTACTTAATCACATCAAGCACTTAACCAAGAAAGAGATAAATACATAAGAGAAAAGAACAAAGCACTATACACACAGTTATCGTGGTTCACCCCCACCCTGGGACTACATCCACAAAGTCTTCTTTATATTATCACGGTCAAGCAGTTACAACACAAAGCTCTAATGACCCTTACTTTGCACAAGACAAAATATATGTGCATCTCGCTAGATCCTTCTTCCTTGCTCTTCAGACTATGACAACCTACACTTAGCTCTCCGATCTCATGTACAAAGCACTCTAAGATACATCAGATCACATAGATCCAATTACTAGCACTAAGCTTTCATTCATACATCACATAGATGTACTACATTACTATCTCCTCCTTATCTTACTATCTGCATTGCCTATTTATATATTACAAAATGGGCCTAAATGTGGGTAAACCCATGGGCTGAAATCCCTTTTCCATTACATCAACTCAAAACCCTAAAATGGACCCCAAAATAAGTCTTTCTTCCTTATTTTCTTCTTCACATTGCACTCCTTCCTTAGCAAGCTGTCACAGTCCCAAAAGTGGTCAAGTATGACCAAGTACTCTTAAACTTGGTCAAGGGCCAACAGGTGGTAAGACAATAGAGGTGGAGGTAGAGGTAGTTGATGCACCTCTTGATTATAACCTATTACTAGGTCACAATTGGACTTATTCTATGATCGTCATCATGTCATCCATCTTCCGTACTCTTTGTTTTCCTCATGAAGGGAATCTCGTGATGATTGATCAGTTATCCTTTGCGTGCTATATTCCTAATGCATATATTGGACCATCGATCCTTGTGATAAAAAATTCTCAGCCGACAACTGAGAATATCGGTGTCAGAATGTATTCTTCCCTTATGGTTACTTTCGACTTCGTGGCACCGAGACATCATGTTTATGCCATGTCTATTAGGCATGTCTCGATAGGGAGGTCCATTCATTTCCGCACTTTTTATTTTAGTGACCCGTGGACCCTACCTTCTCGGACTGTTATAACCCTAATTTGCACCAGACATGCTTACCTAGCATCAGGCCATCTCAGATTCCTCATTTTCCAAAACACTACTGAACAACTCTTCTTAAAAACCCCTTTTATAAAAACCCACATGCCCTACTCCATTACTGCACACGTGTACATGCTAGCTGACCCAAGACAGCCCGCATGTACCTACAAAAACACAGAAAAAGGAAAGTTGCTGACAGAACACATAGCTTTGGGTAAGTTAACTAAACCTTTTGGCCATGCATGGTTGGTCACTCGACCAAATACCTAGCTTCTTCTAGCCTATAAAATAAGAGTTAGGGGTCCCATTTGAAGATAGGAGAATCATAGTAAAGAAACTATATCTGATTAAGCATTCCCTTTGTCCCAACCTTTATCCATCCTTGTGAAACGAGAAGTATAGAGAAAAGTAGTTGGAAGACAGAGGAAGAAGAGCCCAGGACAAGGATCGAGGAGTAGTAGCCAACTTTATCATTGTAAGGTATCATTGTGAAGTTAATAAAAGAATTGCTTTTCCCATCCCGCCATATGAGATTGTCATTATTGTAATATTGATTGTATGATTGATTAAATATCTAACCCGTTAGTTCATAGATCAAATGCATGTGGAGTTATTTGTTTGTCTTTAGTGAATGCAGGTCAGCATTGGGAGGAGAGTTGTAGTCAAAGAATGACCAAGCATGAAAAGGGATTGTTACCCATGATTTTGGTCATCATGATGGTGTATTAATGATGGTGTACTCAGGCTTTTCATAAGAACTTTCTCCTGAGAAAAGTTACTTTCATCTCTTCCCAGAAAACTCATTTTTGAAGAAGGTTCGTAGGCTGCTAATATATTAGGGTGTGAGAATGACCCATTCTCACAGGCTACCTTAAGCCAGGGTGTGAACTTCTCACACTGTGTTGAATAGCCAGGGTGCGAACTCTTCCTAAAGCATGGAAAAAGATGAATTCTCGATGTTTCTAGAAGGGAATCTTCTAGAAGAATGGGTTGGCATTCRAATGGTTATCCTTGTACTGGATTCCCTGATATTGTGGGATCATTCTTATCCAAGTAACTATCTCATTCTCTCCTATATATTGAGGGAATTCTCATGGAAAAGGTTAAGCAAGATTCATTAGAGAATTTGTGAAAGAATTGTGTGAAGGACTTAGCTTGAACAATAGCTTGAAGACTCTAGCAAGTCTATCAAGAGGTTATGATCTTCTTCATGCAAGGATTGAGAAAGTGTGTGTGTTGGAGACAAGAACCATCAAAAGGAATATTGCGACATCAAGGCAATCAGGTTGTAATCTTTACTTTCAATCAATATGATACAGTGGCATGTCTCTTTCCCATAAAGCTATTCTCACTTTATTGTGTGATTCCTTGATCATACACATAAGTTGACAGTTGAATATATTTTTCTATCTTCACTTTGGTTGGTTTGTGTTGTCTTGGTATTGACCTTATGAGAGAAACGGAGTGAAGCGGGAGCAACAGAGACCCTAGGAAGCGATACTAAGGTATGTTACTTGTTTCTTCCTACTAGCTTATTCAATGGTCAAAACTTAGGGAAAGAGTCATGTCCTGTCTTGTTTTGTTCTAGATCCAGGTGGATCTAGGGAGATCTGTTAGTGTCCGCACTTACCGATTAGTCCTATAACCAAATTGGTGACTCCACTGGGGATTATAACCCATTTTCTTGTGGTTTTTGGTATTTTTCCTTGGCAATTTTCTCTTGTATTACATTTCTCCATTCATATCAATGTCTGAGTCTTCAGTATACATTGATAGACCCTCTGGGTCCATAGGCCTGTTCAAATTTTGTGTCATTTTCCAAAAATTTTACTAGGCTCATACATTCTCGCACTGCACTCCATAATAGCCTACGAGAACACACTGAGTTTGCACCCTTCCTTTAGGTTTAGTGCGAGGTTCTCGCACTCTGCTCAAGGGCCACCTGCAAGAATCACTAATTCTTGCACTGTGTAATATTGCCAGCCTGCGAAATCATTTTTTCAAACTTTTGGATTTGAGCTTTGGCATCTTCCACTGCCCAGATCAGTCTAGGTGCCTCATAAGAGTTTCTTGGACCATTGATTGATGTCTTTCTTATCTTTGTTTTCGTGCATGAACAGTCTTAGGATTTCAAAGGCTCTTCTTGTCACTTCTATCTTGACTTTCGTTTCTTGACTTTTCTTGGCATAGCCATACTCTCTGATTTCAGAATCTGAGTGTTCTTGTTTGGTTAAGGACTGGTGATCGGTTGAAAGTTGAGTTTCTTGGTCTTTATCATTTTCTTATTGTTTGAAAGATCACTTTTCTTATACGATTGAAAAGACTAGATTTGATTTCTTCTTATTTTTTTTTTCATTGAAAGAGTGGTTTGGGTTTTTATCATTGCTTGTTCATTGGTTTTTGTTTTTCTGCACTCTCACCATTAGGGTGTAGGTCCTTTTTGAAAAGTGAACAAAAGTTTTTCTTTCAAAAATCATTTTCGTTTTCGAAAACATTGAAAATCAATTGTTGAAATTATTGAAAAAGAAACAATAGAGAATTGTTATTGATGCATGATTTGTTGCATTTGCATTTTAAAGGGAATTGTGTTTTGTAGTTCACAATTTGTTCCAGAAAACTTCTCTCTCCCCCCCGTACATAGGATTCATTGAAAAAAAATCAATATATTTTTCATTCTCATCCATGCATCGTTGGGTCAGAGTCATACAACATAAGTTTCATCACCATTTACTTTGAGTAAACAACAGCTCTTAATAGCACTGCGCAATTGTAAAATTTACCTAGTATCTCTTTTCTAGGGCTCTATAACACCAACATTTAGCTTGGCTAGTGCTTTGGAGTAGGAAGAGAGATACACTCTCCAAAAGTACAAAACACACAATAACATCTTGTGTTAGGGAGTGTTAAATTCCATTTGCAACATCTTGTCCTGGGAAGCCCTTCTCACATAAGGGTCAAACACGAGGTCACATTGATATTGGCAGAGTTACTCACCCTGCTTTGTTGATATCAGTGTATAGATTTCACATATTACAGGGATCACTCGGAGGTATACCCACAATGATGAGTGGAAGCCTCTTGAGTTGATTTCGGGCTAGATACCCTTCCCTTGCATGTGGATCGGACTGTCGAATGTCCCCCTAAGTTTTATTGTTGTTGGTGGTAATCTTAGTGGCCTATCTTTCTAGGTTCTTACACGAGGTGACTATGAAGGGGAAAGTCTTCATGGTACCTGGAATTGACGTTGACCAAATTCACTCGGGCTCCTTGGAGGGTATACCCACGATTATGTGTGGGAGCTTGCACCAGGGTCTAAGTCCATTAAGCAGGTCATCAGCATAAATTTTCCACCCTAGCCTAGCCCCTTCTCGTCTCGTTGTTGCGACGTTGGATTTCATCACCAACTAGTGACTTCGGAATTAGGTCTTGTTTTCTTGGTGTTGCTTCCTAGATTTTTTTTACTAGCGCATGTTGTTTGTTTCTCAAAGTTGACCATAAGATTTTCTTCATGAAGTTTGTCACTCATTTACAATAGCTCCTCCACATCGTTCACGTAGAATGCAGGGTTTATCTCCAGAGCATCTGGAAGGTTCCCAACCCTTGCCTACAAGTACACCTGAGGACTCTCCTCAACAAAGTGAAGTTATAGTCGTCACCATGCCACAAGTGGAACGCACTGACTCTCTAGAACATTTTTGACTTACTAATACTCGAGAGGACTTTTGACTTCACCCTAATTTTGAGCGACTGTTTATGCGACTGAATTCTTCCGGAGAATTAGTTGTTATGTCTTCTGGATCACTAGTTGGACCCTTTCCAGGCATAGAAGGCCAATATATTTTTTGGTCTACAAGTGTTTTCCGACGGGACCTTTTTGGTCCAGGTTCACCTGTGATTTCCAAAATCAACCCACCTGTGATTTCCAAAATCTCTAGTCCAGAGACAGTACCGTTGACTACCGCTTATCACTTTACCGTCCTTGCTGAAATGGCCCATCTTACAGATACTATGAGTGTTCCAACTAGGTTTCCTATGGTTATTATTTCTCCCATAAACACACCACGAACGCCCAACGTCACTCCGACACTACCACCCGGATACCATGCATTGAATGCTTCCATTCACACTCCTACGCAAACCCCATCTAGCTCTCTTGGTGGTCCTTCTTCTGGGCACTCTCTTCCCAATTTTATTCCAACACTCCCTCAATTTCCTTTTGGAGGACCTTCTTCATCTTCTACTGGAATTCTTAATCCTAGTGGCACTATTCCATCATTCACTCCAAATTACCAGATTCTGGTTGGTGGACAATTTCACCAAGGTGGTATGACTGAAACCCCTTTCAACGGGAAAATTCCTTTTGCCGCACAAATCCCAATTGGAACACAATCCCCAATTGGAACACTACCTCCAATTGGAACACCACCTTTGATGGGAGGACCAACCCTACCTTATGGGAAAAACATCCCTCCATCATTGGCCTAGTATTGGAATCAGTTGATACAACATCCTCCTCAATCGACTGGGGGGCAGTAGTTTTCAACTGTGTCTATAACACCCCCTAGTGTGGGCCAACCATACCTCGGTTCGTTCAATCCCATTTGGGGGGGAAATGCTCAAACTCAAGCCCCTGTTCCAGGGTATAATCCTATGAGCCACTATCCTCTTCAACCACCACCGAATCTACCTGGGTCTTCACATTATATGCAGACTGCTTATGGTCCTACTAGTTTTCCGACAGGGTTTCCTCCCCAAAGCCATCAGTACCCGCAGGTGAATTGACAGTTACCCTTCATGGCCACTTTGGATCTTTCAGACTTGTCAAGGATTTTAAATGATCCAATTCGTCACTCTCCCCAATGGCCTGCTATACCAGCCAAGCTACCACCGGACATTCCCAAATTCGATGGCAAAGAGGGAGAGGAACCAAACAATCACGTTATGACTCTTCACCTCTAGTGTTCATCCAACTCATTGATGGATGACTCTATTCGTTTACGTCTTTTTCAATGAACTCTCACAGGTTCTGATGTGAAGTGGTATATTGAATTTCCATGAGGTTTCTTCTCTGACTTCAACACCCTAGCTATGGATTTCCTCACACACTACCAGTTATTGATTCGTTATGACACAGGAACTGAGATTTTGACTTCTTTCAAACAGAATAAGGCCACTCATATATCCGATCACATTCATGAGTGGCGAGGGCGATGACGTATTATTAAACTCTAACTCCCTGATCAGTTGTTGGCAAAATGGTTTACCAAATCGTTTGTGAACGACATCAGTCATGACATTGCCATGGGTGGAGTGGTCATAGAAGAATAGGCTATAAGTCGTGCTCAATATCTTGACCTCGTTTACTCACAAATGGGTACCCTTTATGATTTACTACCTCACTTACCTCGTCCTTCCACTTCCACCACTTCAAATACTCCAGCTGCTTTGCATGCAGCTGATGGTGTGGTTGGCGCTTTTCAGGCCCAACCACACTCTGCCTCAAGCACAAACCCCAAACCTTCTTCTTCTAATGTTCAAAATTCTTTGTCTTCTGCCCCTCCCACTAGCAAGACTTCTGAGGTAAATGCAGTTCAATCTACCCCAGCCGGTAAAAACAAATCTAAAAAGGGGGGAGGTAAGAATAAGGAGGGAAAAAATAATTCTCAAGCAGAGAAAACCAAAAATACCCTCGTTGATGATCAAGATAAGAGCAAACCTCGATACCCTTGTTTTATCTATGGTGATGATCACTACACGAAGGATTTTCCATGACGTGCCGAGGTCACTAAGTTCCTTCAAGGAGCTCCAAAAACACCTGCACTGGTCATTTTGTCCCAACCCTTCCCGTCTCAACAACAGGATCAGTTGGTCATTCATGACCAACCCTCCTCTTCTACTACATCATATGTTTTGATGTGTACTGACGATTCTAAGCAGAGCAACGTTGCACTCACTACTCGAGCAAAAGATTATTCTCCTTCTAAAGAGAAGGTTGATGATCTACCGCCTTCCTTGGTACAACCCTCTCCCACAACTCCACCTACCAACGATCCTCTTCATCTCGAACGAATGAGCCTCGACATAGTTCTGTGACCCCCCCCCCAAAGGGCGTCATTCGGAAATCAGATTTCAATCCTCATGCTCATGCGGCCCATAACTACAACATTGTTAAAGATCTGTCCCAAGCACCTTCTGTGATGTCAACCCTCGAGGTCCTTCAAAGTTGTCCTACACAACAAAAGGCACTGTTGAAAGCTATCGGTGGAATTGTCCCGACGGATACGAATTTAATAATCTTTGACTTGGAAGATCACATTCCAAGGTTACCCCATCAACTCGCGTTCCAGATCCAAGTGAATGTCTCTGAAAAAAACATTTTCCGAACCGTTATCGACGAGGGTGCCTCAATGTGTGTTATGTCTCTTGCTTGCTGGAAAGCTATTGGCTCTCCTTCTTTGAATGAATCCCGCAATACTCTTAAATCCTTCAATGACTCCTCTTTTAAGCCCTACGGTGTCCTTCCTTCATTTCCCATCACGTTAGAAGGCAAGATGGTCCAAGTTGAAGTGGAAGTTTTTGATGCTCCCCTTGATTATAATCTTCTGCTTGGCCATAGCTGGATCGATTCTATGCGCGCAGTTGTGTCGACCCTCTTCCATGTGGTACATTTCCTACATCAGGGTAAGTTCATTACCATCGACCAAATAGACTTCTTTAATTCTAACACCCGTAATGGAAATGTACCATTTATCGCTAAAACCCCACTGGGTTATGAGAACATCGGTGTAGGCCTTCTCAAGGACTCTTCGTTAATGGGTACTTTCCCCATTCCACCAACCGATGTTCCATGCTCGTCTGTTGCTTCCATCAATATGATATCCACCTTGCCTCACGAACTTCCTGCATCTCACGACCTCTGGATAGTACCTGACCCTGGAGATCATCTTTGTTATGGTGACGCAATGCCATTAAGTCCGGTCAAATCCACCTATCAGGCCATTCAATCAGCAACTCCTTCTACCCCCTCTCTTGGTGAGTTGTCTCCCGATCCTTTTCGTGTTATTTTTCCCACTAATGAGATGATCATGTCTGTCATGGAGGACACCCCTTGGGACAATGGGCATCATCGTTCCATCCTCTTTCTAGAGAAACATACCATCAAGAAATATCAACGGATTTCTACCCCGTTGACCATTGTCGTCATCTCGACTATTCTCGAGTCTGCACACGATGTGTTTTTTGAAGGGAACTTAAGCAATATATCTCCCACTTTTCCCCTTGACATATCTATCAAACCTAGGATTGTATAAAATGTCCATATCGGAGCTTTGTGTTCTTCTGACGAAGTCATCACCTACACGTCCCTTTTCAAAGAGTTTCATGATATCTTCGCATGGAGCTACGAAGAAATGCCGGGTATCGACCCTGAGATTGTGATACATGAGATAAAGACATACCCCAATGCTAAACCCGTCCGGCAACGCCTTTGTCCAGTTCACCCACGTAAAGCGGTTGCTATCAAGATCGAAGTCGAGAAACTTCTGAAAGCCAGCTTTATTTATCTGGTGGCTCTCATAGACTGGGTTTCCAATATTGTCCCAATCGACAAGAAACAAGGTACAATTCGTGTATGCATTGATTATAGGGATATCAACAAAGGTTGTCCAAAAGAAAACTTTCCTACCCCCTTCGTCGATCAGATTGTCGACAATTGCGTCGGAAGTGAAATCTTCTCTCTCATGGATGGTTTCTCCGAGTATAATCAAATCAACATTGTTCCCGAGGATCAACATAAGACTGCTTTTATTTGTCCTTGGGGTACTTTTTCCTATCGAAAACTTCCTTTCAGTCTCAAGAATGCTGGCACAAATTTTCAATGCGCTGTGCCTTACGCTTTCCATGATATCAAGCACATCGTTCAACCATATTTGGACGATTTACCCACTCACTCAATGTGCCGAGTTGATCACCCAAAACACCTCCGAGCCATTTTTGTTCACTATTGATTCTACCGTATATGTTTGAATCCTCATAAGTGCGTCTTCTGCGTGGAATCCAACTGCCTTCTAGGTTTTATCGTTTCACGTCAAGGGATCCGGGTGGATCCTTTAAAGGTTGAGGCGATCCTTAATATTCCTCCTCCTTATACCCTTCGCCAGTTACAAAGTTTGCAGGGGAAAGAAAAATTTCTTCGTCGTTTTATCCCAAATTACGTCGAGATAACTCATGTATTTACGCGACTCCTCAAAAAGGGTTCAGAGTTCGTCTAGGATTCCATTGCCAATAATGCTTTTGAAGCTTTGAAATTGTCCCTAACATGTTCTCTACTTCTCTTTCCCCCCAATTACAGTCGTGATTATTTCCTTTATCTTGCTGCTTCATATTACACCATTGGTATGGTTCTCATCCAAGAGGATAATGCTAATGATGAACATGTTATTTACTACTTGATTCAAAGTATAACACCTACTGAAATCAAGTATTTACATGTCGAAAAACTGGCCTTGGCTACCGTCCAAGCCATCCAACGCTTCTGGCACTATATCCTCTCGTGCAAGACTACAGTGATTTCTCACTGCAACCCTATGCAACACATTCTTACCCATCAATTGCTAGGGGGGGAATACTCCAAATGTATTGTGATTCTCCAGGAGTTTGACTTGGAATTCGAACGCGCCAAGTCCAAGAAGTCCTTAGTTTTTGCTAAGTTGATATGCGACTTTCCCCATTCTATAATGGAAACAGTAACAACAGATTCATTACCTGATGAATATCTTTTCCTTATCAGCACTGATGATGTTTGGTATGGCGATATCATTATATATATCCAAACCCAGACTTTTCGACCAACTTTGTCTAGTACTGACCGACGTTGCATACGCTATCAATCTCGTCAAAACATTATCCTCAGAGATACTCTTTATCGTCGAGGGATTGACTCTGTTCTTCGACGTTGCCTAACGTTCGACAAAACCGAGAAATATTTGAATGACTTCCATTCTGGAGCATGTGGTGGTCATATGTTTGGGTATGCTACTTCCCAGAAGATCTTACGAGCAGTGTATTTTTGTCCTTCTTTATTGAATGACTACATAATTGCCATTCAAAAATGCCATGCTTTCCAGACCTATAATCAGAAAATACGGTCACATCCTTCTCCTCTTCACCTTGTGGTCTTAGTTGGTCCCTTTGTGAAATGGGGCATCAATTTCATGACATGTCACCCTCACTCGACTGGGGGGCATGGTTACATCATTGTAGCCGTCGATTACTTTACGAAATGGGTTGAGGTGATGCCGACATTTGACAACACTGGAAATACCGCAACATTATTCATTTTTAATCACGTCATAGCTCGTTTTGGTGTTCCCCAAGCTATCATCACTAATCACGGTAGCCACTTTAGAAACTTCATGATGTCCGAACTTACTGAAAAGTTGGGTCTTCGCCATGATAACTCAATTCCCTATTATCCACAAGCCAATGGCCAGATCGAAGCAATTAACAAAGTTCTCATAACTATGCTCCGACGAATGATATGGATTCACAAAACAAGTTGGCACACAATGTTTTTTTCGACATTGTGGGATTATTGGACATCCATCAAATCTACTACTGTGTTTACACCTTTCTGGTTAGTTTATGGTGTGGAAGATATTCTCCCGATTGAATGCGAGATACCCTCTTTAAAACTAGTTGTTGAACTCCTACCAAACACTTCTGCTGAGGAAGAATGCCTATTGTATCTTATGCAATTAGACGAAACTCAACGCGATGCTACCCTAGTTATAGAAGCTCAGAATAAACATGTCAAGGCCCAATACGAAAAACACGTCAAGCCTCACTTTTTCTTTGAAGGAGATCTCATTCTCCTCTATGATCAATATCGAGATATGCTAGGAGCTGGAAAATTTGAAGCCATGTGGCGAGGTCCTTATATTGTTCGACGAGTTTTGGAAAAAGGATCTTATAAGTTAGTATATTATGATGGTATCCCTTTGAGTGAACCTAGGAATGGGTTGTACTTGAAGAAGTACTATGCATAAAATCATCTGTGCGCGAGTACTTGTATTTTTATTGTATCATACTTCTTGTGTGTTACTGTAAGCTTGCTTTTGTCGTTATCTGGTCTCTGCCCTTATGTGACGTTGTGTTTGATTTCTAGATGTCGGATTCTTCTCTACCCTATATTGGCTTCGCTGATGGCGCTAGCTGTAGTACTCAAAATATTTCTTCCACTACATGGGCAATTTACGCCCCTACAAACGAACTTGTCTCCTTACGAGGTGTGTGTCTAGGCCGTGCAACCAACAACATTGTAGAGTATATCGCCGTTATTGAATTATTGGTTGATGTGATCTTGCTTGGAATCCATCATTTGATTGTGCAACTCGATTCACAACTGGTGGTACTACAGTTAAGTAATGTATACACTATTCGAAGTCCTACTTTTTTACGGGTGTATTTACGAATTCGCCTCTTGGAATGTTACTTTGATTACATTGAATATCAACATATTCCTAGATGTCTAAATACACTAACAAATGCATTGGCTAACTATGTATTAGACAGGCATTTGGATCATTTATAAATCAATCACATCAATTTTCACACAATACAAGGTAAACCGGTAGAAGCCGTCTGTATATATAACGATCAAAAGAGTTTTTTTACAAAAAGTTTTGTCCGAAGGCCAAAATTTCAAAATCCGAAGCTCATAGATTCTACAAAATGATGTCATGGATGATGTTCATGGTAACACATGACTTCTTGGGTAAATCTACGAAGTAGTCGACTCATGGACCCTGACACTCCTACTGTATGACGTTGATCGTGTAGTGGAACTTCTTCAAGAGGCATGTCTGGAATATCTGCGGTCAATCCCTCTAGTTTTCGTTCCACTACTTGATAATCCTCGGTATATTGTGGCACTGGTACCACCGCTCCTCGCCAATGAATGGTAGAAGTACCAGGAGGTCGGTAAGGTCTAACATCTATGTCATCAACAATGATTTTTTATTTAGTCTTTGGACGAACATATAAAACAAAAAAACATTTGAATATGAAAAATTCATAAAAACATTTAAAAAGGAAAAAATGTGTTTACTTCTTACCAAGTTCCCCCCACTGAGCATCCTCTGGCAGTACTAAGTTCGGATCTCCTCGGAAATCCAGTTCATCATAAGCATAGTCGTCAACCATCAACATCTGTGGTTGAATCCATTCGAAGAAGGTATCATCATACTTGATGATTGGTCCAACTATGTGCCGGGCCATGAGCCGACACCATCTCAGCATTCTTGGATCCTTGGGAGCCGGTAAATTCCACTCAACCTGTAGTCTCAGTAATGGAACACTCTCAAGGAAGAAGGACACTAACAAAGATCCGTACCTGAATTGCTTCAGGTCGCCTTGTCTGCATTTGGTCAACTTCTTTTTCATACTACGAAGCACTGCATCTGTCCAGTTGAAAACCCAAGGTTCAGTACACTCTATGGCATACTAGAAGTAACTCTGTAGTGCCATGTGAGGATTAGAACTCCTAGCCATCTAAGCTATGGTGAATAATATAGTACGAAGAGTCAAATCCTATACCCCCTAAATAGCTACTTTCCCTTTCTTCCTCTCTGCCTCGGGAACACAATGTAAATGATAGTACTCACTCATGGGAAGCCCACCACCTCTGCCACCAATAAAGCTCACATGGTACCCCTGTCATGACAGTCCAATCAAGAAGTAAATGTCCTCAATATCTAAGGACAGTGTGTGGACCCCCACATTAAATACCTGCTGATCAGGATCCCACATACGCACAAGGTACTCTAATAACTTCACTTGGGTCCTCATGCCCGGGATATGAAAGTACTTCAGAAGGCCACAATTTCTCAAAGCAACAATAGTGGGTGGATGATTTTTGGCAATAGCATTGTCTTCTTCGTGCTCCCTTTCGTTCCATTCAAGAACCATTTTGATGGCCAATTACCTGCATAAGAAGCACAAAAAGAAGATTAGCAACTCTATTCATGAATTGGTTCCTTTTTATTGGGAAAAATCTTACAAAAAACTTTTGTTCTTTGCTTTTCTCACAGGTGCCCTTTGGGCATAGTGCGAGAACCTCACAAGCTACTGTGGGCTCACCTGCGAGAATCACCCATTCTTGCAGGTCCCATGTAGCCCACCTGCGAGAATGGATGAGCGCAAGTAGGGCTCATAAACCCAACTCAAAAATGAATTTTTAACCAATGAAAATGAAAAATTAAACCATGAAAGAGTAGAGGACAAAGATCCTACCTCACTGTTGTTGACGGCTCACCGAATGGATGCTCGTAACTCCCACAATTTGACACCGAACTTCAAAGGTAAAAGAGGGGTTTTTGAGCTCAAATAGTGGAAAAGTGAAAATGATATGGTAAAAAGAGTTTTACTCCTTTATATTTACTTTTACCATGTTATTTTATTTTTTATGATTATTTATCTATTAAACCCTAATCCCTAATGTCCTTTTGAGTGTAACTTTTGCAGGCATAATGACTTCAATATTCATATACAGGGATGAGGACATGTTTTTTCTTTGTCATCGCGTGTTTTGATTGTTTTTTATGGTTTTTGTATAAAACCTCGAGCGTGATCTTTTTACGTTCTCACGCTCAAAAATACATGAGAACGTGATCGAACATACTTTTATCACTTTTTCAGGCTCAACAAGGTTATATGAAAAAGGAACCCCCCTATAGTCCTCTTTAAGCTCTTTTCAGACTCTCTAAACATGAAAAGATAGTCGAGCGACCTTGCTATTTTCACGCTCAATAAAGTATTTGAAGAAAGCGTCTAGTGAGCGATAATTTAACTCTTTTTCGGTCTCATCTAGACTATTTTACGAAAAAGGAATTGAGAGAGTTCTCTTTTAAGTGTTTTTCCAGACTCTATAATCATGAAAAACCTTCAAGTTTTCTATCTTTGGACTCATTAAACAAACATCGACAGATCCGTAATGGGACCGAACCACTCCTTCTTACGGTTCGTTAAACATACTCCGAAGGACTTATCCAAAGGATAAGATTATATTAACAAGCATATGTTATCCTCCTCAAGCTTGCGTAAAAATAAAGAGGTACTCGCCAGAAATGGAGGGGGGAAATTTGGGAAAGGGATATGTTCGTATTGATTGGCAGTAAGTGTCGCTCTTGAACATGACACCTCCTATTCATCATTTGAAGCCGGTTTAGGAAATCCATTTGTCTCTCATTCGATTTTCTACAAGGTCATTCCCTGTGTCGTCTTTGAGTCAATGCTGCCAAATCATTGGTCGTGTCATTCATATGGTCAAGAGAAGTCCATATGAAACATCTATTGAGTCGGCCATCTGCAGTTGTCCATTCTCTTCGTGTTGACCTTCCTTGTGTCCAGTTCAATTTACATCATACTATGTTTCACCTTCAAAATATGTTACTCATTTCGTGTCATTGATGGGGGATACATCAAGGCCCTCCTATGACGAGTTTTGTTCCGTTGACTTCAACTCATTATCTGGAATCAAGACTTAGAAATTCTTTGGTACCTTGGAGCTTGCATGCCTCAATGGCAGGTTTCCTCGCTTTCGACAGTGGGTTTACATCATTGACCCCTGATCGAAAGATTCCATTGGATGTTCAACTTCAACTCATTCATTCACACTCGATGGATTGTACTAGATTACCTTGGGAGTCATTGACATCAATGGTGATTTCCCTCTCACTTGTTAATAGTTTCATCAATGACCGGTAATCAAGTGGTCTCTGCCATGTTCGACTTAAACACATGTAATCACATGGTTAGATTTGTACTTTGGGCGATGAGATTGAAGAACCTAGATATCATCTCTTTGTCCAGGTTTCGATGGAGTATGTATAATCTGTGACACATAGATCCATTGTGTATATCTCGTGGCTATGTCATCTCAATTTGAATTTTCTCGCATAGATCCACAGTGTAGTCCTGGTGGCTGTGCTATATTTTGACGGCATGGATCCATTATGTATGATTGGTGGCCATGACCTATGTCTACAATGTCATCCATCTATTATCTGAGTATGGGAATGCCTACCTCAGAATTGGTATATATGATATTCTACAGATGCTTGGTTGTTCGCAGGTTTTCGATTAGGTGTGCTCCTGGTTTCCGACACACACATGCAGCTTACAAAGTCTTTCGGTTGTCACTGATTCCAACCTCATACTTTGGTGGGAATTCTATTACCCATGATTTTGGTCATCATGATGGTGTATTAATGATGGTGTACTCAGGCTTTTCATAAGAACTTTCTCCTAAGAAAAGTTACTTTCATCTCTTCCCATAAAACTCATTTTTGAAGAAGGTTCACAGGATGCTAATATATTAGGGTGCGAGAATGACCCATTTTCTCAGGCTGCCTTAATCCAGGGTGTGAACTTCTCACACTGTGTTGAATAGCCAGGGTGCGAACTCTTCCTAAAGCATGGAAAAAGAATGGGTTGGCATTCGAATGGTTATCCTTGTACTGGATTCCCTGATATTGTGGGATCATTCTTATCCAAGTAACTATCTCATTATCTCCTATATATTGAGGGAATTCTCATGGAAAAGGTTAAGTAAGATTCATTGGAGAATTGGTGAAAGAATTGTGTGAAGGACTTAGCTTGAACAGTAGCTTGAAGACTCTAGCAAGTCTATCAAGAGGTTTTGATCTTCTTCATGCAAGGATTGTTCAAGTGTGTGTGTTGGAGCCAAGAACCATTGAAAGGAAGCTTGTGACATCAAGGAAATCAGGTTGTAATCTTTACTTTCAATCAATATGATACAGTGGCATGTCCCTTTCCCATAAATCTATTCTCATTTTATTGTGTAATTCCTTGATCATACACATAAGTTGACAGTTGAATATATTTTTCTATCTTCACTTTGGTTGGTTTGTGTTGTCTTGGTCTTGACCTCACGAGAGCAACGGAACGAAGCAGGAGCAACAGAGACCCTAGGAAGCGATACTAAGGTATGTTACTTGTTCCTTCCTACTAGCTTATTCAATGGTCAAAACTTAAGGAAAGAGTCATGTCCTGTCCTGTTTTGTTATAGATCCAGGTGGATCTAGGGAGATATGTTAGTTTCCACACCTACCGATTAGTCCAATAACAGGGATCGACATCAAACACAAAAAATAAGGTACGTCAACTTAATCTCTTGAGCCTTGTATTTACATATGAGTAATGGGGTTTTATGCATGGTATGATGGTAAAAAGTAAGAATCTCTAGGTCATTTCTGCATGCATGATAAAACCCTTAGTTCTAGTCCGTAGGAGGGATTTCCCACCCACAACAGAATTAAAAACCATACTAGGGATCTCTAGGGTTTCTGGGAATGTTTTTTCTTAGGTATTTTTAAGAACTGGTTTCATTTCTTGTTTTTAAAGTTTATGCAAAAGTCTGAGCTAACAGAGATTCTAGTCTTCCATACCAGTTATCTCTTTTTCTTTGTTTGATTGCATTTTTTTTTTTAGACCCACAGAGGTACATGCGGCATGTATAAGGTCTGCACGCATGTACCCACGCCCTACCTTCCCACAGCCTGCGTGTACATGCTAGCTTAGGAAGTGTCAGTCATGTGTATGATTTAAGAAAATTTCTTTTAGAGAGGCAGTCATCCTCTCCCCTATTAGAAATAATCCTTCTCAAGGGTTTTATGGAACTCTTTATAGTGTTTTTTGTTTGCAGTCTATAGCTTATGTTTCACCTCATATTGGTTTGTTCTATGAAGTTTTCCTTGAATTGTTTTCTTTTTTCTGTTAAAGTAAGCGTCTGAGTCTTCAAGAGATCCTGGTTCTCAGTACCAGTAGTCTCCACCTGGGATGGATTGCTTGGAATTTCATTTGTCTTAGAGTTTCAGAGATACACGCAGCCTGTATAAGGCTAGAACATGTGTACACATGCCTTGACTATACACAGCTCGCATGCACACGCTTGTTGTTGAACTGTTAGCAGCGTGCCTGTGGAGAAAAAAAAAATTTAAGGTGAGGAAACCACCCTTTCCTTTGACAAGAGTTATACCTCTTAGGTTTTTGGGTCTCTGTCATAGAATTCAATAACTTAGGTTTGATCACAGCAATAGCTTTCTTTTTCATTAAGAAGTTTTCCTCAAAATTTTCTTTTTATAGGGTTTTTAGACAAGTGTGAAAGTCTAGTTTTAATTTGCTTGTGTGTTATTTTTAAAAGTGACTCTTTGTGATATGTGCTTAGTATAGAGGTTTTATTGGTTTTTACTTATTGATATTTTTCCTTTTTTTCTTTGTGAGCATTCAAATAAAAAAAATCTTTTATTTCTTTGTTTGGTTAAATAGTGTTGGTTTGCATTAGTAACTAGGGAAAAGTCTTTTCTTTCATAATTTCTTGACGGTTTACTTAGATCATAAGTAGCTCATAGTCGGGTGAAATCCTACTTTGATTTTGTTGTTTAAAGATCTTAGAAAAATTTTAGTTTGAAAAGTTGTTTAAGATTTGATTCAAGAAGAAGTTATTTTGTTTCCATCTTTCTGTTTATTTTTCTTTCATCTTTCAAACATCACTAGTTTCACTTTCATAACCTTTGACTTAAGAAAATCCATAAAAATTAATGCTAAATCTAAAATTCATTAGAATTTTTATGTTTGTAGGGTCAACCAACTATTTTAGGGTTAGGGCCTTGAATTAGGTTGAAGAGGAAACTCTTCAAGGCCATTAAATCAAACATTGGAGTCTAAGTTAGGGAGTGTCAAAGTCCAGTATCGTGAAAGTTATATGGGAACCCCATCTAACACAGGGGATAAACACGACGTCGGGTGCATAAAGGTAGTGGAGATAACCCCTCCAAAGATGGACCAATTGTAGTGGAGAACGCATATAGAGGGCGTCTTGGGATTTCGTCGATTGCATTTTCCACGAAGCTTCATGGGTATTGAATCCATTCGAGGTCCTTAGTTGTCTTCCAGAACACTTGCCTTTGATACCCTTGACAGGTTTTGGGCTCAATACCCTGCTCATTGTGGTCTACCCGACTTTCGACTGTACCCGCCTGGTGACTGTTCGTGCGATTGTAACCTAGTTGCCTATATTTTTTAGAGACATACATAGGTGACTGCGGGGGTATACCATGATACCTAGGATAGACATAGGTCCATGCTTTGTAGAGTATACCCAGAGGGTGATTCTGTGTTCAAGTTGCACTTGCACCTGTAAGTTTCTCTAGTGTTGGTTGTTGTAACTATTCTTCCAACTAGTTTAGTGTTTGCTTGTTTTATCTTAGAAGGACCCTTTTAGCGTGTGTTGGTTTTTGAATGAATATAAATCCCTAGTGTGTCTTTGATATTCTCACATAGTGGAGGATCATGAGCTCCGTCGGTCATGAAGGATTATGGGCCTATCGTCGGTTACACTGGAGCCACCTTCGCCACCACTAAGGAGAAATCTAGACCAACAAGGGTCTTTTGAAGCGACCGGGTCATAGGAAACTATACCTGACCAACATCCGTAGGAAACAACCATTTTAGACCTTGGAATGAAAGATCTTGGTCCATCTAAAAATCCAACCATTGATCTTTTGACACCCATCATCGTACAAATTCACCCTTACGAGTTCTAGACGGTGTCGCACCCAACAATGGAAAAAAATGCTGCCACTTCTTCTAGGAGTTCTTCAATTCCCACTACGGTTGTCACCACAGGGGATATTCCACCTCCTAACCCATCATCATTTGTCCAAGCCACCATGGTCTTGACCACATCTACCTTGAGAAGTGGTCCAATACCATCTATGGCGATGGCCATTGGCCCTTTGATACCGAGTGTGACAGGCCCTCCATTCTCATACAGGATTCCTAACTCAGGTACAAGTCTTGTACTTTCCTAATCCACTTTAAAAACTTTAGGTCTGGGGGCAGGGAGCTCTAACACTCCTCTGTAAGGAAACATGGGGGGAACTTCATCTCCTTTTAATTCTTTCCCTTATGGGGGAGGTCATATACCTCCTTCATCCCCTTTGCTCAGTGGCACCCACCAACAATCTGTCGAGCCACCCACACACCATAGTTTATTTGGAGCAGGGAGTCAAGGACCACCTTCTCATAATATGATGGTAGGTTCGACACCATTTTCTTTGTTCGTTTCATTTGGTAACAATGCTTTATTGTCATCTTATTTCCTAACTGGGGGCAACCCCAAATACGGACAACCTATTCCTATGTAGGGTACTATTCTTGCATAGGGGGAAAACCCAGGAACTTCTTCCACATCAAAACCTTAGAATTCTTGGCAGGGATTAGTTCCCTCGTCAGGAATGTCGATCTGGGGAAATTCTATTCACAACCAATGGAACCCTGGACAAGGTACTATGCCTATTCCCATGGGATCGACATGGGGAAACCCTTCCCAAAGTCCTCCGAATGTAATGCATGCACAACCATCTACGTCCTATTATGGGAATTAGTCAATGATGTCTCCTCACACACAGAATCCGTATGTTGTTCATGGCCATGGTTTTTACCAGAACCCAGGCCAGCAACTGAACTTTTCCTGGCAACCTGGTGTTAGTCAAACTCCAGGTCCCTTTTTCCATGGTTATCACCAACAACCCAAACTACCTTTCCTAGCAACTTTGCATTTTCCAGACTTGACAAGGTTGTTAAATGACCCTATCTATCACGATCCGCATTAGCCCCCTATGACGATGAAGTTTCCATCAAACATACCAAAGTTTGAGGCCAAGCCTAACGAAGATCCAGGAGATCATGTGACCACCTTCCATCTTTGGTGCTCGTCTAACTCGTTGAAAGACAACTCTGTATAGTTGCGATTGTTTCAATGTAATCTCATTGGGAGTGTTGAGAAATGGTGCATTGAGCTCGATCGCTCAAGATACTCTTCCTTCGACGAATTGGCAATGGCTTTCCTAAACCATTTCCAATTGCCTGTGAGATACGACACTGGCACAAAATTGCTGGCCAATTTTGAACAGAAAAAAGTGGACCATATATCTGATCACATCCGAGAATGGAGATGCTGGAAGATTTTAATTAAGGTGCCAGTCCCACCAGCATTCCTGCTCGAGTGGTTCCTTAAGTATTTGGTCCCCCAGTTATCCAAAGACATTGTGACGTCGAGAGTGTTTTTTGAAGAAGATGCCATCATGAGAGCTCAACAGCTTGAGCTAATCTAATCTCAGTCCAGTTTATCATACGAGATATTTCCATATGTGCCACGCTCAATACTTGATAAAACCAGACAGAGACCTGGACCACATGCCGATGGTATTGTTAGTTCAACACAAACAAAGCCCGCTGACCAACTGATGAAGCAATTGAAGTAATTGTCGATACAACACACAGTGGCGAACCAAAATATTGTTTTGGCTACTCTCCCTACCCAAACATTGGATGTACACACAGTGAAATCAACAAATCCAAAGGCCACCCAACAACCTAATGGAAAGAAAAAACAACAAAAGAAGGGAAAGGGGGATAAGAAACCCACTAATAATGCTGGTGGGGAAAACACTGAGAAATAGAAGGTGAGGTATCCATGTAACCTATGAATGGAAGACCACCTGACCCACCAATTTCCTTGGCTTGCAAAAGCCCAAAAGTTTGTGACACAACAACAACCTGCAGTGTTAACCAATCCATTTCAACATGGGAAAAACCTAACCCAAACCTCTACAAGCATGGAAGGGGGAAGTCAAGGACCCTCTCCATCTTCGAACAATCCTACATCCGCGAATGTGTATATGATGAAGGGTGATGATTTTCTATCGAATAGAGCACATGACTACAATAAACCAAGAACTTCCAAGAAGGGAAATGAAGCCAAAGTCCCATGTCTTCCTCTCCATATCGAGAATACTTTGGGCGAAACAATGACATGCATCCCAAAAGGTGCATTCAAGAAAGCTTCTCACAACCCAAAATAAAGGGTCACCCAGAACTATTCTGTGGTGGAGGATTTGTCCCAAACCCCTTGTGCGATGTCCAGTTTGGAGGTCCTCCAAAGCTAACCTTCCCAAAGGAAAGCTTTGTTAGCTACTTTAGGATCTACCAAGACTTGTAATCTAGGTACAATCATGTTGGATACAACCGACTTGAAACCTCATCTACCTTACCACGTATAATTTCAAATAGTAGTGGCTTACCCCACGAAAAATTTTACTCGGAACATTTTCCACACGGTGGTTGATGAGGGCACCTCGACATGCGTTATGTCATTGGCATGTTGGAAGGCCATTGTCTAGCCCGTTTTGTCTTCATCACCTACTCTTCTCACTGCTTTAGACAGTCGATCATTCCAATCACATGGTATCATTCCCTCTTTCCCCGTGCATTTAGTAGGGAATACCATGTGCGTCGAGGTATAAGTAGTCGACTCATCCCTCAACTACAATCTCTTGTTAGGAAGGAGTTGGACTTATGCCATGCAAGCAGTGGTTGCTACAGTTTTTCGGGTCTTGTTGTTTCCACACGAGGACCGGATTGTGACCATTGATCAATTGTCTTTCTCTAGACCCGACCCTTCGTTGGGGGCATCCACGGTCCTCATGATTGATGATCCCCAACCGAGTGTAGTCAACGTAGAGGTTGGTGTGTGCCCATATTTGATGGGTAACTTCGATTACCTGCCCCCTCAAGGTGATGTCAAGTTCATATCCGACCACCATAAGGTTGATATTTTCCAAGTTTCGTCATTTCGCATGACTTACTTCAACGATCCATGGATACTTCTTTCCCCATCAGCCACAATGGAAGGGACAGGGCACCATGTCATGTCCATTCCCTTATTCATAGCCAAAGTAGCATACTCTTTAGTCCAACAAGATTTGACTGACACCGATCCAACTCCTTCACAAGAGTTAGATCCGATTCCAGAGCCTATTTGGGCTCAAGGTTCTCTCGCTGATACCGATGCGTTAGACTTAGTCTTGCCCTCCGAAGAAGCAATAATTGAAGTAATGACTAGTCCGACCAAACCCTGGGACGATCTCCATCACCGATCATACTTCCTCCCAGAGTTAAGCAGAATCGAATCATGAGAATTCACCTTGACTATGACTGGAGATAGGTCTTGTCCTATTAATCCCTTAGCTACACATGATGTTTATGCCGAGGGTAATATGGGAACTATCGATGAAAATATACCAATTAATATCTCCAAAACCCCTGGTGTCGTGGAGAATGTTTTCATCGGAGCTGACTATTCCCTCGAAGAGATTCAAATCTACACAGATCTTTTTAAATAATTCCATGATGTTTTTGCCTGGTCTTATGAGGAAATGCCAAGCATTGATCCAAGAATATTTGAACATGAAATCACAACTTATCCTGATGCCAAGCTAGTTCAGTAGAAGCTTCGTCCAATTAATCCTAGGAAAGCAACAACCATTAAGGTTGAAGTTGAGAAATTTCTCAAGGGTGGTTTTATCTACCCTATCCATCTAACCCAATGGGTGTCAAATACGGTTCCGATCAACAAGAAATAGGGCACGATTCGCATATGTATAGACTTCCATGATTTAAACAAGGCATGTCCAAAAGATAATTTTCCCACACCATTCATTGACCAGATAATCGATGAATGTGCAGGTTGCGAGGCATTTTATTTCATGGATGTTTTTTGGGATATAATCAAATACAAATCAAACCTGAAGACCAACAAAAAAGGCATTCATTTTCCCATGGGGTACATTCTCATATCGTAAGATGCCCTTTGGTCTCAAAAATGCTGGAGCGACCTTTCAGTGGGCCATGTTTTTTTCTTTTCATGATCTCAAGCATATAGTCGAGGCCTATTTAGATGATTTAGCATCTCGATCTCGCAAGAGAATGGATCATACCACACACCTCTGACTTATCTTTGAGCAATGTTGCTACTTCCAGATTTGCTTGAATCCAAACAAGTGCAACTTTTGTGTAACGTCAGGACGTTTGTTAGGTTTCATATTGTCAACAACATGGATCATGGTCGATCCTCTCAAGGTTGAGGTAATAGTTCAATTTCCTCCCCCATGCACAATCCTTCAACTTCAGAGTCTACAAGGAAATGTGAATTGTCTAAGGTGTTTCATCGCCAACTATGCCAAGATAACAAAGGGATTTATGTGCTTACTGAAGAAATACATTCCTTTTCATTGGGACGATGTTGCTCAACGCTCCTTCAAAGCATTGAAACATGCCCTCACAACTGCCCCTCTACTTCGGCCACCCAATTATAACAAAGACTTCCTATTATACTTGACTGTGACAAAGTCAACCATCGACATGGTCTTAGCTCAGGAGGATGATTTACTCTTAGAATATGTGATTTATTACCTGAGCCGAGGACTGGTTGGACCAGAACTAAATTATTCTCATATCGAAAAACTTGCATTCGCAACAGTCCATGTTGTCCAATGATTATGTCATTATGTTTTGTTTTGCAAGACCACCGTCATTGCCATTGTGAATCTGTTTCAATACGTGTTGACACGATGGGTCATCGATGAAAAGATTAGTATATGGATAGTTGTCCTTCAGGAATTTGACTTAGATTTTGTTTTAGCGAAATCCAAAAATTCACTGGTCTTCACATAACTCATCTCGGAACTTCCGATCAAGTCAGGTGATGTTATGCCTGAAGAGTCGCCTATCAGAGGAGATATGTTTTTTATCACATATTTGGATCCCCACTACAAAGATTTACTTGTCTATCTCCAGACTTTGAAGTGCCCCACCTCTGCTTCTCATGATGAGCGTCACCGTATACGCCATCAGGCTAAGAATTATCTCATACTCGATGATACGTTGTATCGAAGAGGTGTAGACTGCATCTTGCACCGATGCCTCACTCACAAAGAAGAAGTTATCGTGCTTAACGATTTTCATACCGAAGCATGTGGTGGTCATTTGTCTGGGTTGGAAACAACCCAAAATATTTTATGAGCAAGTTACTTCTAGCCAACACTAATCAAAGATTGTATCTAATTGGTCAAGAAGTGCCACCCGTTTCATATCTTCTCTCAGAAGATGAGGGCACATCCTGCTCCCATGTTTCCTATAATCATAGTTGGTCCCTTCACCAAGTGGGGGATTGATTACACTACATGAAACCCTCCTTCAGCAAGGGGGCACCGTTATATCATTGTCACCATAGACTACTTCATGAAGTGGGTCGAAGCTATGCCAATGTTTAAAGATGATGGAGAGACTGCATCTCTCTTTTTATTCAACCAGATAATAGCAAGGTTCGGCGTCCCGAGAGATATTGTCACTGACCATGGCAGTCACTTTCAGAACTAGATGATGACCGAATTAACATCAAATATTGGGTTGTGGCAAGAAAATTTGTCACCCTAATACCCCCAAGAAAATGGTCAGGTGGAAGCTGTAAATAAATCTCTTAATACCATCCTATAGAAAATTATCAACTCAGCCAAATCAAATTGGCATTTGATGTTATACTCGACATTATGGGCTTACCGAACGTTTGTTAAGACTGCAATCAATTTCTCACCTTTTCAACTCGTTTACGGGCTGGAAGTAATCTTACCTATAGAATGTCATATCTCGTCCCTAAAATTGGCAGTAAAGTTATTTCCAAACACTTCTCCACTTGAAGAATGGTTATTATACCTTGAGCAGCTCAATGAGTAGTGTCATGATGCAACCCTGGCCAACGAGGCTCACAAACAAAAAGTCAAGTGTCAGTATGATCGATCCGTTCATCCTCGAATTTTCTCTAAAGGTGACCTTGTCTTGGTCTATGACCAAGATAAGGACCCCCTGGGGGTAGGAAAATTCAAACCCATGTGGTTCAGACCTTTCATCATAAAAGAGGTTCTAAAAAAGGGTGCTTATTGTCTAGTTGAATTTGAGGGAAATTCTTTGGTGGAGCCTATAAATGGGCTCTATCTCAAGAAGTATTACTCATAGGTAAGTCACCTTGGGTAACTTTTTGTAACATATGTATAGTCTTTGTAATATTACTTTCTGGTTTCTTTTAGTATTATGGACGTGTAATTTTTTTATGCTATATTTTGTCACTATGGAAGATGTCAAGTGAATTAGAGTTGTTCATTGGGTACGTAGACGGTGCTAGCCAACACACTCGGAGGTTTTCCTCCGTAGCTTGGGTAATTTTTACACCTTGAGGCCAGTTATTATCTTCCAGAGGTATATACTTAGGCGACACCACAGACAATGCCGTCGAGTATAGTGCAGTTATTGAATTTCTTCATGACGCCCTATCATTTGGTATCTCTCATCTCCAGGTCTATTTAGACGCTCAGCTGGTTGTGTCTCAGTTAAATAGAGTCTACCATGTTCATCATCTGACTTTACACCGACAATTCCTTTGGGTACATCTCTTAGAACGAATCTTTGATTATATTACATATTTTCATGTTCCTAGGAGATTAAACCAAGTTACAGATACTCTAGCTAATCAAATTTTAGACTGGAATCTCGCACACATATAAAAATACATACACATAAACATGTAAATACATTTTTAAAGGAAAATATGATCCATAAGACACAAAAAGACATAAAAATCCATATATAATATCATAATCATCAGAGTACATAGGTGGACGCAAGCACCTCAAAAAATATGACCAGTAATGAGTCATGGGGCTTATGCCCTCAAAAACATATATACAGGTGGAGCTATCAAAGTCTAGACTAACTAAGGTCAGGGCATGTGGGCCCTGTTATAATAATTAATAGTGTTTTCCAAATGTCTAAATAGTCAGACCCACGTCTGTGGTGCCCCCACTACATGAGGTTGCATGGATAGTGGCAGATCCTCAATCTCTGCCATAGGGATGGTGCGAGTGAGTGAGGTAAAATTTCACTCAAGACGTCACAAAACCCTCTCAACCTCACCGGCTGGAAGCTCTCCTGCTACTGTTGGTCCCCCTTTGGCGGCAGGTGAGACCCCTGGCTAAGGACGATGCTTGTTCCTTGCATAATCCGCAAGTCGTGAGGGTCTTGCATCTACACACAATAGACACATATCTGTCAAATACTCTGGTATAAAAAAAAATGATATATAAAAAAACAACATAAAAATTATATATGTTTCAAAAAAAAATGGTGCAAACTTACCGATCTTTCCTCACTCCTCGCCTTGAGGTATAGGGATATTGAGATCTCTCGATAAATCAATCCCAGCATAAGGATAATCCTCTATGGTTGGGATCTGCCGCGAAAACCAAGCAAAGAATTCATCATCAAAGGACTGATTAGTCCTTCCACCACACTATCATGGAAGCAACACTGCCCATCTGCAAACTGCAAAAAGAGAGGCATGATGTCCTCATACCACCACTCGAAGACTGAAACTAGGAACTCTTTCAAAGAATAAATAGCATAGAATCGTCCTGAACCCAAAGTTCCTTTGCATCTGCAACCGACAATCTGTCAGCTATCACTTCATACAATCCAGCAGTGTAGTGCTCTAGTCAAATATCTATGCATTTAAACACTGGACTGCAAAGTTCATCTGTGCATGGGACGCCTGATGTAGAGCCACCTAACCAATCATTCGCATAATAAGCAATACAATCACCTGCAGTGATAAATCAATGGTCCTGCTTATTGGCACCTGCGAGCTCGATCGGTCTGTACCAGCCTCACAATAAAGTCCTATCAATTCCGATATATTATGAGGCCTATTGAGTCTCAGTATTGACACTACCTATGATATGTATATCTAACTGACTATTTCATACATAAATACAATTAATGACCTTGATCATGTGCATAGAGAGGTAACTTACGGTTAAGGCACAATTTGTTTAATTTTATTGATTTAATTCGATTAAATGATTGATTATGTATGATCCTAATCACTTTGACTCTTAAGAAACATGATCCGGTACTTAGTATATTCTGGTACCAAGGTTTCACTTATTCCGGTACCAGCCTGTGTTAATCTGGTACTAGACATAATTTGAAATTTTGGAAAGATTCTAGAGGAAAATCGGGTACATGGTTTTTGTCCAAAAAGATGTTTTCATTCAGACACATGATATAGAATTCACCCAGATCACGCATGTGGACCTCCATCTCAGGGGGAATGATTATGCCAAAATTAGCAACAAAAATCAAACTGCGAACTTGCACCTCGATTTCCATGCACATGGGAGCATATCTTTCAAAACAAAAAAATGGGTTTTTATTAATATCATCTAGCTACAGAACCCAGAAACCATTTTCAAATTGGTTGGAAAGATATGGGTGGATCCATAACTCGAATCTGCCCAAATTGCAATAAAACCCAGATTTTTTAGGATTTTATCTAAAATTGTAAATTTGAAATCTGAGCATTGGGATTCGGTCCCATCCACTTATCAATAATTATTCATGTGTAAATAAGCTTCATATGGCTATGAGAAAGAGTCATTAGTTTCATGAATGTTTTGTAAAGGAGAGATTTATTCTTGTGAGAAAGCTTTGAGTTGCTAGCCATGTAAAAACAAAGTTTTTGATCTCAATGAAGAATTGATTGTTGTTGAAGCATTGGACACCATATCCATTTGATCTGAGTCTTTTTAGCAGCACTAACCTCCTAGGAAGGGCCCCTCAGAGTGGTAAGTGTTGCTATATTTTATTTTCTTTGTATATTAGCATTATGTTTAGTTTCTTTTCTTCTTGCATTATTGTTTAGTTTGGAAGTCATATATTGTGTGTTTGCATTCTGCAAATTGATTCTTAATAGATAAAACTCAAATCAACACCCTCTCACTCAAGGAATCGGTACATTTCATTTGATTGAGGACAAAGTTTGAGTTTAGATCTCATTTCCTTTTACCTAGTTTTTATCCATTTGATTATCCTTTTATTCACTATTGGAATCCATTGAAGGATAGGAAAATTAAGTAAGATACTCACGATTAATCACATGAACATCACCCTAAGTGCATGAAATACTGTGATCTAAGCCTTTATAGCACTAAGTTATTCCTTTGTCTCAGTGATGAATCCTTAGTGTTAATTTTTTGCAGTGTGGGTTTGAAGATTGTTTTGCTAGATTTAGATTAGGTTAGACTAGGCTCTAATCCTGTGTTTCCTGTGCCTGCACCTCGAAGATTATGATCCCTAGTTGATAATTAAATGTGGGAATTAATAGTACATATATTTAGCCCCAACATTTTGGCTCCGTTGCCGGGAAGGTGCTAAAGGGATTAGAGCATAGGTAGGTTGCTTTTATTTCTCCAAAGCCTTGAATGTTCCTTTCATGCAAGTGTGTTTCTTTTCATGCAAGCATGTTTATTTTGATGCAAGTGTGGTGTTCTTTTAAGGATGACCTAAGGGAGGAGAGAAGACGGTAATACATGAGGGAAGAGCCCACGCATCCACTTTAGTGGGGTTACTCCAAAATTAGGTTGTCCTCTTCCTTTTAGTAGTTAGAATTTGTGTTTTATAAGAATTAGCCATTTTTTATATATATGAGAAGAGAAGCTAACTTGTGTGAACAGATAACTTCGTGACAACAGGATCCTAGTAGCATTATGGTGCTTCAATTATATAATTGGTTTGCTTACATTTTCTTTTAGTTTTCTTCTTTTTATTTCCTTAGGATTTAAAAAATAATAATTCGGGCACTGTAAGAACCCCCCCTCTACACTAATCCATGTGTGAAACATGACCCATAAACCAGCAATAAGGTCTCAAAGATGATCAAAAGTTTGGAAGAACTCTCTCCATCCTAGCAGCAGCTAGGATCTCAATCTCTACCTCACAAAAAGAACAAATATTGACAGCAGTGAAGAACCTATCCGCCTCTCCATAAGTGATAGAAAAACAAGATTTCTATAAGCTACATCCACAAGAAGATCTAGAAGCCTTCTTTGATCACCCTTTCCAACCTATAGAGGAGACTGAAGAATCATTCAATGGAGAGGAACTGCTAGAACCTGAGATTGAGGAGTCCTTAGCATGCTTCTCAACAGATCATGTATGTACTCCAAAGACCAATCATCTTGAAGAGGATAATCTGCATAGCATGGTAGAGGAGGACATTCAGTGTGACCTAAACAAAGAAGAGAAACAAGAATATAGTGATCCTATTGAAATATGGTTTCAATTAGTTATTAGGTAACACCACTCTTATATTTTTCATTATTTCTTGATCTCATCATCAAAGCAGTTGGTCGTTCATACTCCAGTATGCATTAAAATTTATCTTTTAAACCCGAGTATGGATATATTTCTAACCATGTTACACACATGGCTTCACTGGAATTATTCCTATACTTGAAGGACTTTTTCTTTTGTTCAATTAGAGTAGGATAGGTAAATAAATAAATAAATGTTGCACATAAGTACAATGAAACCTATCTTTCATACTTTTCATAAATGGGAATTTCAAAAGCTAATAAAGCAATCAGTTTAAGATCTTTTTTTCCTATAGTAGATTTATTTTTAAAAGTTATGATGATTTTGTTTGGAATCTTATGAGAATGGAATATATTCATCCTCCGAATGCACACATAATACTGGAAGGGTTTCAAAAGAAAAAAATGCATCCTTCTCAATGGAAGATAACACTTAAGGGAGTGTTTCATGACCTATTTCTTCAAAATTCTTCTTTTTCCTTAAAGTTGTTAAAAATGATGCATTCATGCTTTATATTTACCTATCTATTTTAAGACCGCTATTTCACAAAGATGATCAATTAAGTGATCTTTTAATAGCAGTTTGTTGGCAGCCAATTCAATTTTTTTTAATTACCCTAAAAGATGCCTACACCTATGTCTCTTGAATTTCAAATTTCTGTTGCATTTCGCAAAAGACGACACCTTCATTTCAAGCGACATTTACAAATTGGTTTCAATTTAGTTTTCACGATTGAAAGCATGAAAACTCATCCATCGTCATTTGGACTGTTATGATCTTCTCATTGATATGTTCATTGGTACTTACCTTTGGTTTATTTTTCGAACTATGTCCATTTGTTTATCATCACTCTGATTGCGCAACTTGATTTTTTAATTGATAAGGCATTGAGTTTGTTGATTGATGAATTATACTTGATTATATAGAGGTCATGGTGGATTAAAGTTTTCTTTATGATATGATACTATTATTATGAACTCTCGACTTATAGATTTTATAAAATCTCTTGTTGCAATGTTTTATAAACTTGGAATATGCAACCAGCGCATGGGTCAAAGGTGGGTTTGGTGTCATGGAAATGTTTTACACTTGGCGCATTAATATAACATATGGTTTTGGTTTTACATTTGCTTAATGGCATGTTGATGTGGTTATTCACCGATTCGGGTTGGCCGATTAATATGTTTTAAATGTTATTATTATTGATTGAACAACACTGTACTGTGCCATTAATACACTGCATGGTGGTGATAATCCCACCACCTTCGCACGCATTACATTGATTCATTCCCCTTTGAGTGTTTGCAGCTGTTAAGCCCTATCGATTTTGCTCCTGCATATTGTATTGTTCAAACCAAACCCTACCATGCACCCGCACCATGGCTCTGGTCATGAGGGATGAGCCCAATGGTAGCCAGGCACTGTTAATGTTTGATGGTGCTTACAGTGACCTGGAGGAATTCAGATGGCTCCCGTTCATACAAAAGTTTGATGGATATAACCCTGGTGTGGCTCGGAAATTTGCATTAACCTTCCATGGCTGTCGAGCCAAGGTTGGGGATGTCCAGTTAGAAATTGATGAGCAATTTCTTAGTTTGGCTACTGGTCTTCTTGCTACTGGTCAGAAATGGTCAAAAAATTGCAAAGTGGAAGATGTCCCATGGACATTACTCTTCCAGTCATGAAAGGTGAGTTCTTGTGACAAGGGTTTGCCTGCAAATATGTTGAAGCAACGCTGACATGACTTATTGATGGTAATCAAGCAATTCATTGCCTGCGAGGGCCGGTATGGTTTCATTTTCTTGTACCACCTTCGGCTACTTTTGGTTTTCATGGGTTATGAACTTAATATGCCTCACTACTTGCATAGGAGTTTGTTTAAAATGTCTAAAAGGTTCAAACGGAACCAGTCCGATACCAGTCTTTTCCATTTCGGGTTAATTAAAATGCTTATGGTTTATGAGTTGGGGTTACACCGAGATTGTTGGGAGGATTTTCTTAAACGTAATAATTTTGGTCACTCGAGCCCACCACAGGTTGATAAGACCATGGTGAGCGAGAGTAAGTCGATACCCCCTGTGCCTTATAGTGCTCTGCTGCCTACACCCGTACCCGATTCACCTATCGACCTACCCGGTTCTGTTACCAGTCATGTTGAAAATACTAAACCCGTGGCTAAAAAGCCTAAGACTAAACCTACTGCCAATTCTAAAGGCAAGAAGAATGCCCGGTTAATCTCTCGCATGGCAAGAAACAAACCAAAGGCACCTGTTAATCCTGAACCTATCATGGTTAGTGAAGATTCTGACTCAAAGATTGAATGTTACCTGGCAAGTGAATATCCCTATTCCGAAGGTCTGTGTGACAAACCCTCATACGATTTTGTGAACAATCTACCATCGTGTTTACAAAATGATCCTAATTATCTAGGCATCAAAATGCCTTGTGAAACCCCTGGTGACTCATCTAAACCCCCTCCTGCTCCAACCGAAACAACTGCTCCACCACGTGAACAGTGTGGCTCATGGTTGGAAAGGTATTACCTCGATTTGCCAATGCTGCAGTCCAGAATCCATGCTCTGGAAGATCAAGTGGCAAGGCTTACCAGCCAGAAGGCAAAGATGCCATCCACTGATAAGAAGCAGCGAACAACAGGATCAATTTTGTTTAAGAATGTGGAGTCTGCTACAGCGGTTGTGAACTCAAAGCTGGCATAGTCCAAACAGTCGCACTGGTATGGTTATCACCTATTTATATGATGAACTCACAGCTCTGTGTATAGCCTGAAGTTGAAATTGGTTAATAAGCATGCATTTGTTGTATATAAGTTTGATTAATCGATTTTCGGATTGGTTTTGATTAGATTTAGTTCTGATATGATTGATCATGATTGGATTTGATTGTTTTTGAATACTCTGTTATTTATTGAAGATTGTTCATATCTTTTCTAAACATAGGTTATCCCAATTTTGGAACACAGTCAATATCTCATTTCGAATTGGTTATATCCTGTGCGATATGGTTGGCAAATTGGTTAGTTGTTGTGATTATATATTCTATGTTCGGACCAATTCGTATATCATTTTGTTATTATATAACCGAATTGCGAATAGATATGAATAGTGGTCGTTATACCTAACCAAATCGATTTGGACTATTTTGTTATCAGATTATAACAAATATGTCGTTTGAATTCGATTTGAGGAATGGGATTGATTATATTCAATCTTATGATTTATGTCTATAATTAAACTCAACCATATTCGTTTCGGTTATTTACCCGGTTTATATTAGGAATTCTATTGATTATATCAAGACCCTGTCTGTTGACTGTGTGGTGATCAATAACAAAATTCGTTTGGTCGTTACTCATTGAGTATGATTCCATTGGAAACAGTTTACCTATTTTTTCATTCGATTGAACGATATCAATTTATTGTTATGACTATAATGAGTCAACGATGGTTACGATCATTATTTTTATCATGTTTGTTCACCATGTGATACTCAGTGATCGAATTCTATAGAAAAGTTTAATGGATGCTGTTATGCATGTTTCATTTTGATTATAATCGCAACAGCCTTTCCATTTTGGCTTTTAACTAAAACAATATGAATTTTACACAGTTGTAACCGATCAATTGTGATTGTGTTCGATTATAACTATATCGGTTTTGATTTCATTGTATCTTATACAATACAATTTGCTTGTAATTGCAATTGGATATGAAATAGTGTGGTTATTGTTTGACCATATTTTATGGCAATTAAAAAGCAGAGCATTCTTATCCTGTTTTGATTGCACCTTTTTTTATTTAATTTGATTTGAATTTGTTTGAACTATTAGTAATTCGATTTTAATGTTTATTAAAAGAAAATTAAAGTGGATTGTTTTTAAAAGATTTCGTTTGATTTTATCTAGTCCTGTATGTTATTCTAGACTAGCTACAGAATCAGATGATTCTGTAGCTAAGTCTGTAGGATCTATTTTTTAGTGTTTTGTCATTGAAATATCTTTCTAATTTGATATCTGTGTTCTATTACAGGTAAATTCGAAATTGCAATTGAGTTTATGAGCAGTTAGGGGATGTTTCCAATATTTCACTTGCATTTCATTTCCTAGTTTAGAAGATTTTGGGGATATTACCCAGATTATGTAATACATTTTGATATTATCCACAAGGAAGTTTTACCTTGTGGAGAGACCTATATATACTTATGATTTTTGTAATAATCATCATCATCATTCGTGGGAGAACAAGGATATGGAGTTCTAATACAGACTAGAGCAAAATTGATGTTTTGTCACAGCTTTAGCTTTTCAATATATCAATATTTTGTTTTATGTTTTGTATATCACTTTGTTTATGGTTTATGACTACTTTAGCTATCTAAATCATGTGCAAATGATATAATTTTGATCGCTATCCATATCTTGTCTCTTCCTAATAGATACAAGACATAAAAATTGTTAATTTAGTTTGTGAATGACAGGTTTATCTTCTCCATAAATTGAATTGTTATATATAAGTTTTTGCATAACAGGTTTCCCTTATTGCAGGAATTTATAATCATAAGATTGTTATGATTTTC
>JZKD02S1775865.1:183941-198218 GCA_000966675.3 Picea glauca | reverse complement strand
TTTATAATCATAAGATTGTTATGATTTTCTTTTATGTCTTGTTTGTCCTGTAAAACACTTCAAGGAGCAGCACAACCTATCGTTTACGAAAATCTTATGGACTAACCGGTGCGAGTTTCCTCCTCCGACCAGCTTAGAAGTTATCATACACAGGGCAGATTTGGAGCGTTTCCAGGTCAACTAGTTTGTTGTTTACTGTTTTCATTAAGCAGTATAAGTTTAATTAGATTTATATTAGATTTTTTAATTTCAGTAATGTTTATTTCTTTTTCATAAAATATAAAAATCGAAAAAGAGATTCTTGGCTGTCTTAGGGAAGAAAACACATGAGTTTTGCAGGTTTTAATTAAATCTGTAGGCTGTTTATAGTGTACATTTGTGAATAAGTAATATTGCAGTTGATAATTAGATAGTTGATTTGAGTTATTATAATAGTAATTAGTAGATTGTACATAATAGTTAGAATAGTTAGATTTAGTTTTAGTTTAATTTAGTAGTTTGTTTTAATTAGATTAGTGTATTAGTTAGTTTTAGTTAGTTTAGTTTCTTTTATTTAATTTCAGTTAGTTTTAGTTTGTTTGTTTATTTTAGTTAGATTACTTAGCTCATATCAATTCTCTCTTTGGTTTTCTTAAAAGACCATAGAGCGGCCAACGAAGCCGTTAAACTCGTCAGGGTGGTCCATTCCAAACGGCTTGGGTTATTTAGACAACCCCGGACCGGTTCCACTCTTCCAGTTGACGGACGGTCAATTTCGCCTGTCAACATAGTTGAAAGTAAATGTTAAGTCCAAACTATTTCATTCATAGCTAATAATTCAACTTTTGACATTTTCCCTAAAGTTTTTGTTTTTAAGCATGAATAAAAATCCAGTTTTGATTAGTTCTATTGGTTTGTTTTTATCAGGTGTTCATAACTCTCTTAGCAACCATTTTTTAGCATCTCAAATTGTTTGCATGAGGCCATGCAAAACCTTAGGCATGGGGGAGTGGTTGATGAAACCTTCATAATATTTTGCAACTTTCGTCAACGAGACCAAATCAACATGTTTAGTGCTGGGATTTGATATTCATTTCTAGAATTATGGTACCATTTTATTCCGGTACTAATGGTCATTTTTATACTCATCTGGTACCAAAGGAGAAAGTTTGTGTTCATACGGTACTGAACAACATTCTTGTGCTCATCCAGTATTGTGCTCATCTGGTACTGATGGTCGCCTGTGTGCTCATCTGGTACCAAAGGAGGAGGTCTGCACTATTCTGGTACTGAACCACAACTCTACGCTATTCCAGTATTGAATCACAACCCTGTGTCTATACGGTACTCAGGTGATCCAATACTGGTAATGAGGTGTTGGTAGCTCTTATCCTATACTCAAAGTTTTTGCTACTCGATTTAAATGCTTCAAGTAATAGGATGTATAAACTCAACATTTTTCATTTTACTAAAAGAAATTAGACTAATTACACAATAAACATATGGTTACTCTCAATTATTGCCTGCTCCCTACCATGAATTTTTGCAAGCCCTCGTATATATATATCCTCGTATATTATCACTGAATTCCTTGGTGAAGTGGTTGTCGTCATGAATGAGCAAAAATCATCCATCATGTCACTTTGTTCCAATACTATCTATTCCGGTACTACAGAAACCTACTCCATTACTTATCTGGTACTGATGCCAAAGTGATAAGATCTTTGTCATGTTCTTAACATTGTTTTCACTTTAGGTAATTAGAGGTATGAGATAATATTTTCATGTTCTTTCTATCAAGGATCATTTAAGTCTTGTGTTGAATTTTTTTTACTCTCATGTACATCTTCCTCCTACGTTTCTACACTCAACCCTAAATGAATCATCCTTGCTATCCTTTAAGAAGATATTTTCACATTTAGCTCTATATGATAATGGGTGCACTTGTCTTATTACCTCATCATTTTGAAGAAGTGATTGCTAATTGAAATATCCATTGAAAAGTGGTGACACCATTATCTCTAATACTAACCTAGTTGATTCAAACAAGTTTTTATCCAAGTTTATATTTACAAGTTTTTCTTTGAAGGTATTGATGAAAACCTCATGTGGTGGACCGCCCTTGCAAAACCACAATGAACTTTCATGAGAACCCTAATAGGATTAACTAGAGGGACCTCTTAGTCATTATCTGAGACATTACATTATACATTGAATAGCTAAGATTTAAGTTGAATGTGGATGATGTCACCCTTGGGACAATTGAAAACAATTAATCATGTGCCTAATAACTCTAAAACATTCTCGTACCACCTGCCTTCCTTATACTCTAAAACTGTTGATGAGCAGTATACATAATTCTAAATATTTTGAGTAATATAATAAAAAGTAATTATCAGGAAGTACAAGTAAACCTGCCAGGGTACTGAACATGCCTACTCGCAGCGGGGCCATGCTTGTATGGTACTAAGGTAAACCCGTTGGGGTACTGAACATGCCTGTTGGCAGCAGGGCTATACCGGATAAAGGGATTTGAAAAACATAAAGTGGCACACTTAAAACTGAACATAAACCCTTGGGTGTCATTCTGAAGCAATCATTATCAAATCAAGGCTAGGAGATGACCTTTATATCTCTTGGATGATGTTCTTAAGAACCTTCAAGTATCCACTTTAAAGTTCTATCTTTAAAATAAATAGGTTTGCATGAGAAGTGGGACCCTCATTATATGTAATTCACCTTACCTAAACAAGAAGAGCTTCATCTCTACAAACTTGGATAAGAAACAAGTTAATGATCTTGGGATTTATTCTTTTATGTGTTCCTCTCTTCAAATGATATCTAAATTAAACTTATATCACTTTTGTTTTAAAGGTAATCTAGCCAAGGGGGCCTATTAGTGAAAGTCATTATGAAAATTCTTGGCCACTATCCTATAATCATATTAGAGTCGCATCCAACCCTTTATCCTAAATTTGATCGAAAACATATTGGATAAGACTTAACTTCAGGGAATGCTTGATCGAGTAAGGAGTATCATCAATTGTGAAACTTTGAAGATCATTGTTGCATGAGGACATGCAATGAATTAAGCATGGGGGAATGTTGAGTCTTAGTATTGACACTTCTATTACCCTATATTATCTATGCCTGAGTCAATTTTACCTATGATATGTGTATCTAATTGACTGTTTCATACATAAATACAATTAATGACCTTGATCATGTGCATAGAGAGGTTACTTATGGTTAAGGCATGATTTGTTTAATTTTATTGAGTTAATTTGATTAAATTCTTGATTATGTATTGTCCTAATGAATTTGACTCTTAAGCAGCATGATCCAGTACTCAGTCTATTCCGGTACCAAGGCTCCACCTATTCTGGTACCAACCTGTGCTAATCCAGTACTAGACATAATTTGAAATTTTGGAAAGCTTCTAGAGGAAAATCGAGTACATGGGTTTTCTCCAGAATGATGTTTTCATGCGGACATGTGAGACATAATTCACCCATCTCATACGTGTGGACCTCCAACTCAGGGGGAATTACTCTACCAAAATTAGCAACAAAACTCAAACTACCAACTTGTGCCTCAATTTTCGTGCACATGGGAGCATATATTTCAAAACGTAAAAATGGGTTTTTAGTAATATCATCTATCTACAGAACCTAGAAACCATTTTCAACATTTTGAATTGGTTGGAAAGATATGGGTAGATCCATAACTCAAATCTGCCCAAATTGCAATAAAACCCAGATTTTTGAGGATTTTATCTAAAATTGTAAATTTGAAATCTGAGCTTTGGGATTTGGTCCCATCCACTTCTCAATGATTATTCATGTATAAATAAGACTCATATGTCTATGAGAAAGATTCATTAGTTTCATGAATGTTTTGTAAAGGAGATATTTATTCTTTTGAGAAAGCTTTGAGTTGTTAGCCATGTAAAATCAAAGTTTTTGATCTCAATGAAGAATTAATTGTTGTTGAAGCATTGGACACCATCTCCATTTGATCTAAGTATTTTTAGAAGCATTAAACTTCTGGGAAGGGCCCCTCATATTGTTACACATGATTTTGGTCACTCTGGTGATGTCTCTACAAGTGATGTGTTTAGGTTTCCACAAGGACTTTTTGCCTGAGAAAGTGACTGTTGTCTTATTAAAAAAAACACATTTTTAAGATGAGTTCATAGGCTGCCTATGTTACAGGGTGTGAAAATCCTTTATTCTCATAGGCCACCCACACTTGGGGTGCGAACTGTTCGTAGTATTCTCTATAGATAGGGTGTGAAGCTGTTTTTAAGCTTGAAAATGAGAAGAGGTCACGAAGGTTCTAGAAGGGGATCTTCTAGAAAATGAGTTGGCATTCGTATGGTTGGCATCCTACTGACTTCTCAGATTTAGTGGGATCATCCTCATCCATGTAACCATCTCTCATTCTCTTATATATTGAAAGGTTTCTCATGGAAAAGGTTAAGCAAGATTGAATGGAGAATTGGTGAAAAGATTGTGTGAAGAACCCCGCTTGGATAGAAGCTTGGAGACTCTCTTTGTTCTATCAAGTTGTATCAAAACTTCTTCATGAAAACATAGAGAAGGTGTGTGTGTTGGAACCAAGGGTCACTGAAAGGAATCTTGCGACATCAAGGGGAGTTGGTTTTATCTTCTAATTTCATTTAATATAATACAACGACATGTCCCTTTCCCTTAAAATATCTCTTATTTTATTGCATAACTCCTTGATCATGTGCATACATTGACATTGAATATACTTTTCTATCTTCACTTTGGTTGGTTTGTGTTGTCTTGGAATTGATTTCACAAGAGAACCAAAGCAAAGTGAGAACAACATAGAACTAAGGAAGTGATATAAAGGTATGTCATTCATTCTTTCTTATTAGTAGATTCAATGACTACAACTTAGGAAAAAGTCATGTCCTGCCCTGTTTTGTTCTAGATCCAGGTGGATCTAGGGAGATCTGTTAGTGTCCGCACCTAATGATTTATCCGATAACAAAATTGGCGACTCCAGTGGGGATTCAACCCATTTTAGTGGTTTTTTCTTGGCCATTTGCTCTTAACCTGCCATTTTTCATTCCCAATCAATCTCTGAGTCTTAAGGAGACCCTTATAGACCCCCTGGATCTAGAAGTTCCCTCACAAGTTTTGTCTTTTTCCAAAATTTACTTGATTACAAACCTTCTCGCACTGCACCCATTTGTAGCCTACGGGAATCACTGAAGTTCGCACCCTAGTGTTCAGTTCAATGCAAAATTCTCGCAGTCTTCCCGTGTCTAGCCTGAGAGAATCCTTGATTCTCGCACTGTACTCCACTACTAGCCTGTAAACTCACTCGTGAAAATTTTGGATTAAGTCTTTTATGTACTCAGATGCCCATATTTGTTTGTGGGTCTAGGAAGAACTTCTCTGGCCAGTGATTGAATGTTTCTTGACTTCAAATCATGTGAATGATTAGTTTTCAGAAATTGAAAGCTCTTCTTTATCATTTTTCTCAATTTTTACCTCTTGACCTTTTCTTAACAAGGGTATAATCTCTAGTTTTGAAATCTGAGTGCTTGTTTGGTCGGTAGCCTTTGATTGGAGTAAAAGTTGAGGTTAATTGTCCTTTCCGATTGCTTATTACTTGGAAAATTGTTACCCATGCACATTTGAAGAGGATAGTCTTGTTAGTTTGTTATTTCTATCTTCATTGAAAGATTGGTTTGGGTGTTTGTTGTGTATTTCTTTTTCGTTGGTTGCTTGTTTTTTCTTAGTTCCATCTCTGTTGTTTGGTTCCTAATGAAAAATTAAAAACATTTTCTTTTTTAAAGCACCCTTGTATTCAAAAAATATTTCCATTCAAGTATTGAAAGACAACGAATAGATAATTTTCATTGTTCATGATTGTTTGATATTGAATCTCGGAGAAGATCATACATCGTACTTCACATTGTTCCAGAAAACTCCTCTTTCCCTCTTGTAAATAGGATTCATCAAATGAAAAATTTGTATCATTCATCCTTATTTATGCATTGTTGGGTCAGAGTCTCACACAACATCGGTTTTATTTCCATCTCCTTTTGAGTAACAACAACTTTTAATAATATTGCGCAATTTTAAAATTCAACTAGTAAATTTTTCTAGGGCTCTTTTACACCAACATTAGCTAGGCTAGAGCTTTGGAATAGGAAGTGAGACACACTCTCCAAAGAAAAAAAAACATGATAGCATCTTGTGATAAGGAGTGTAAATTCCATTTGCAGCATTTTGTCTTGGGAAGCCCTTCTCACACAAGGGTCAAACCTGAGGTCGCATCGAGATTGATAGAGTTACTCACCCTGCTTTGTTGATATTGGTGTAGAGATTGCATGTATTATGGGGGTCACTTGAAGGTATACCCACAATGATGAGTGGAAGCCTCTCAAGATGATTTTGGGCTAGATACCCTTCCCTTGCATGTGGATCGGACTATCGACTGTTCCCTGAGGCATCACTGTTGTTTGTGGTAACCTTAGTAGCCTATCTTCTTAGGGTCTTACACAAGGTGACTATGAAGGGGTAAGTCTTCACAGTACCTGGAATCGACGTTGGCTAGACTCACTCAGGCTCCTTGGAGGGTATACCCATGATTATGTGTGGGAGCTTGCACCATGGTGTAAGTCCATTAAGCAGGTCGTCAATGTAACTTTTCCACCCTAGCCCAACCCCTTTTGGTCTTGTCGCCGTGACATTGGATTTCATCACCAACTAGTGCCTTCAGAATTGGAAGGTCTTGTTTGCTTGGTCTTGCTTCTTAGATTTTACTAGCGCATGATATTTGTTTACCCAAGCTGGCTATAGAATTTCTTTCACAATATTCTAACTCGATCACAATTGACCCTCCACGACGTTCATGTAGAATGCAAGGCTTACCCCTAGAAGATCTAGAAGGTTCTCAACCCTTGCCTACCAACACATTGGAGGGCTATCCTCAACAGAGTGAAGTCTAAGACATTGCCACTCCACAAGTGGAAAGAACTAACTCTCTAGAACAGTTCTGAATTACCAATTTTTGAGAGGACTTTTGACTTCCTCCCGACTCCGGGAGACGTATTGTGCAAGTGAATTCTTTCCGAGATCTAGTTGTTCAGTATTCTAGATCGCCAACTGGAACATTCATAGGACCTAAGGTTCAAGATCCTTTTTGGACTACTGGAATTTTTAGACAGGATCTCTTTGGCTCAGGAGTAGGTGTTGATATCACTGTCACACCTGAGCTACCCGAAACATCTAATCCAGACACAATACCTTTTACTACTGCACATTATTTTCCTGGTACAAACGCTCCGCCAGATGACCACATATTGACTACCCCCCTACAAATGATCCATTACACGATGGTCCCAGATACTACGAGTCCTTTCACCAGGACTACAGCGGCTAGCCAAGCCCCCATTGGCACATCGCTTTCACCTAGATTCACTCCAATGCTTTCGCCTGGATATCATGCATTGAATGCTTCTATTCCTGCTCCTACACAAATCTCATCTGGGACTTCTGGTGGTTCCACTCCTTCTGGGCACCATATTCCCAGTTTCATTCCAACACTTCCTCCACTCTCTTTTAGAGGACCTGTCCTGTCCTCTATCGGAGGCACTAATCCTAGTGGTACCATCCCGTCTTTCACATCTAACTACTAGATTCTTGTTGGTGGATAATTTCACCAAGGAGGCCAAACTCAACCCACTTTTGCAGGAAAAATCCCAATTGGTATGCAATGCCCGATTGGAGGGAAACCTCCACCTACCTCCACCTACCCCACCCTATGGACAAAACATACCTCCATCCTTGGCCCAGTATTGGAATTATATTATTCAACATAATTCTCACTCGACTAGGGGGAAACAACCTCAAGCTAGCTCCAACATACCCCCTAGTACAGGCCAACCCTATCCAGGTACGTCTAATCGTATTTGGGGCTCGAATGCTCAACCCCACTTCCTTGTTCAAGGGTACAACCCTATGAATTACTTGCCTCCACACCAACAACCGAATCTGCTCAGATCTTCACATTATATGCAAACTTCTTATGGTTCCATTGGTCTACCGATGGGACTCCCTCCCCAAAGTCACCAGTACCCACATGTGAATAGAAAATTACCTTTCTTATCCACCCTGGACCTCCCAGATCTGTCGAGAATTTTAAATGATCTGATCCGCCACTCTCCTCAATGGACCGCCATACCAGACAAACTACCATCCAACATACCTAAATTCGATGGTAAACCAAGAGAGGACCCGAAAAATCATGTAATGACTTTTCACCTCTGGTGCTCATCCAACTCCTTGATGGATGACTCTATTCGTTTATGCCTTTTTCAGCGAACCCTCACAGGTTTCTCCGTGAAGTGGTATATATAATTACCATGATGATTCTTCACCGACTTCAACACCCTTTCTATGTCTTTTCTCACCCACTACCAGTTACCGATCCGCTACGAAATGGGAACCAAAATTTTAAGTTCTTTCAAACAAACCAAAGCCACTCATATTTCTGATCACATTCATGAATGGCGATGGAGATGACGTCTCATCAAACTTGAACTTTCTGATCAATTGTTGGCATAATGGTTCACGAAATCATTCGTGAATGACATAGCTTATAACATCGCCATGAGTGGAATTATCACAGAAGAGCAAACAATCAGTCATGCCCAATACCTAGACCTTGTTTACTCACAAACGGGTACTCTTTATGACTTACTCCCTGACGCACCTTGTCCTTCTACTTATGCTACTTCAACCACTCCCGTTGCTTCTCATACAACTGATGGTGTGATTGGCACTTTCCAGGTCCAACCGCATTCTGTCCAAACCTCTGGAAACAACCCCAAATCTATTTATTTTAATGTTAAAAATGCTCTGTCTCCTACCCCTCCCACCGGAAAGACTTCTGAGTTAAACTCTGTTCAATCTACCCCTGCCAGCAAAAGTAAATCCAAAAAAGGAAAGGGTAATAACAAGGAGGATAAAAATAATCCACAAACTGAGAAAACCAAAACACCACTTGTTGATGATAGGGAGAAGTGCAAACCCTGATACCCTTGTCTTATTTGTGGTGATCATCACTACACTAAGGATTGCCCAAGACGAGCCAAGGTTACTAAGTTCCTTCAAGGGACCCAAAAACCTCCCACTCTAGATGTGTTATCTCAACCCTTCCCCTCTCAACAACAGGCCCAATTGGTCATTCATGACCAACCCTCCCCCTCCAATACATCTTATGTCTTAATGTGTACAAATGATTCAAAGAAGAATGACATCACACTTACCACTCGAGCCAAAGATTATTCTTCCTCCAAAGAGAAGGTTGATGTAATAACTCCTTCATTGGTCCAACCATCTCCCACGACTCCACCTACCAATGGTCCTCTTCATCTCAAACGACCGAGCCTAGATACAGTCCTTTGTCCTCCTCCAAAGGGTGTTGTTTAAAAATAGGCTTTCAATCCTCATGCATGTGCTGCCTAGAACTATAGTATTGTCGAAGATCTATCCCAAGCACCATCCACGATGTCATCCCTTGAAGTCCTTCAGAGTTGTCCTATACAACGGAGGGCACTGTTGAAAGCTATTAGTGGAATCGACCCTACGGATACAAATTTAATAATTTTTGACTTGGAAGATCACATTCCAAGGTTACCCCTCAACTCACATTCCAAATACAAATTATTGTCTCCGACAAAAAAATTTGTAGAACAGTTATTGATGAGGGTGCCTCGATGTGTGTCATGTTTATTACCTGCTGGAAAGCCATTGGCTCTCCTCCTTTGACTGAGTCCCACAACACGCTCAAAGCCTTCAATGGCTATGGTTTTAAGCCTTATGGTGTACTCCCATTGTTGCCTATTACGTTAGAAGGAAAAATGGTCAACATTGAAGTGGAGGTCTTTGACGCTCCTCTCGATTACAACCTTCTACTTGGCCATAGCTAGATCAATTCCATGCATGTAGTTGTGTCCACTCTTTTCCATGTCGTGTATTTCTCACATCAATGAAAATTCATTACCATAGACCAATTGTCCTTATTTCACTCCAATACACGTACCGAAAATGTACCTTTCATTGCAAAAACCCCCTGGATATGAGAACGTTGGTGTGGGTCTTCTTAAAGATTCCTCATTGATGGGTACTTTCCCCATCCCACCACTTGATGTTCCACATCCATTTTTCGCCTCGATCAACATGATCTCCACCTCTATTCATGAAACCCCTGCATCTTATGACCCATGGATGGTACCCAACCTCAACAATCATCTTCATTATGGCGACAAAATGCCTTTGAGTTAAGTCAAATTCACTTATCAAGCCATTCAATCGACAACCCTTTCGACCCCCTCTCTTGGTGATTTATCTCCATATCCATTATGCATCATGTTTTCCACAAACGAGATGATTATGTCTGTTATGTCCATGGAAGACACCCCTTGGGACGATGGACATCATCATTCTATCCTCCTCTTGGAACAACACACCATCGAGGGTTACCAATGGATCTCGACCCCGTCGACCATTGTTGTCATTTTTACCATTCTCGAGTCTACACACGATCTGTTCTATGAAGATAACTTAATTAAAATCTCACCCACCCTCCCCCTCGACATATCCATAAAACCTAGAATTGTCGAAAATGTGCATATCGGAGCTTCATGTTCCCATGATGAAGTTGTCACCTACAAGTCTCTTTTCCAAGAATTTCATGACATCTTCGCATTGAGCTATGAAGAAATGTTGGGTATTGATCCCGACATTGTGGTACATGAAATTAAGACATACCTGGGTGCTAAACCTGTCCAACAATGACTTCATCTGATCCACCCACGTAAAGCAGCCACTATCAAGCTTGAAGTTGAGAAACTTCTTAAGGCTGGCTTCATTTACCCAATGGCTCTAACTAATTGGGTTTCCAATCTTGTTCTGATTAACAAGAAACAAGGCACAATCCGCGTGTGTGTTGATTATAGGGACATTAACAAATCTTGTTATAAAGAAAAATTTCCTACCCCCTTCATTAACCAGATCATCGACAATTGTGCGATAAGTGAAATCTTCTCTTTGATGGATGGTTTCAATGGATATAATAAAATCAATATCATCCCCGTGGACCAACACAAGACCACTTTTATTTGTCCTTGGGGCACTTTCACCTATCGGAAACTTCCATTCAGTTTAAATAATGCCAGTGCAAATTTTCAACGTGCTATGTCTTACGCCTTTCATGACATAAAGCACATTGTGTAGCCATATCTCGATGACTTACCCACTCATTTTATGCGTCGATTATATCATCCAATACACCTCCGTTCTATTTTCCTTCGGTGTTGGTTTTACCATATATGCTTGAATCCCCACAAATATGTTTTCTGCGTAAAATCCAGCCGACTTCTGGGATTTATTGTTTCACGTCAAGGGATCAAGGTAGATCCTTTGAAGGTCGAGGCAATTCTCAATCTCCCTCCTCCTACCTCACTTCGCCAGTTACAAAGTTTGCAAGGGAAGGCAAACTTTCTCTGTCATTTCATCCCGAACTATGTTGAGCTAACTCTTGGATTTACACGACTGCTGAAGAAAGGTTCTGAGTTCGTATGGGATACCACTGCCAACAAAGATTTAGAAGATTTGAAACTATCTTTGACATGTACCCCTCTACTCTTCCCACCTAATTATAGTCAGGATTATTTCCTATACCTCGCAGCCACGGACTCTACCATCGCTATGGTTCTTATCCAAGAGGATGACTCTCATGATGAACATGTCATCTATTACTTGAGTTGGAGTCGCATGACTACCGAAACCAAGTATTTACATGTTGAAAAACTAGCCTTGGCAACCGTCCAAGCTGTTCAATGCTTCCGGCACTATATCCTTTTACGCAAAACTATGGTGATTTCTAACTGCAACCCTATGCAACACATTCTTACACATCAATTGTTAGGGGGAAAATACTCCAAATGGATCGTAATACTCCAAGAGTTTGACTTAGAATTCGAATGAGCTAAGTCCAAGAATTCATTGGTGTTTGTCGAGTTGATATACGACCTTCCCTCCTCTGAAATGGAAAATCTAGTAGAAGATTCATTACCCGATGAATCCCTTTTCCTAATCAGTTCCGATGACCTTTGGTACAGAGATATCATCATATATCTCCAAACCCATACTTTCCAGCCCAATTTGTCTAGCATTGACTGCCGTCAAATACTCTACCAAGCCCGTCAGTATATTATCCTCAGTGATACTCTTTATCATCCTGGGATTAACTCCATTTTTTTATGTTGCCTCACGTTTGATGAAGCCGAGAAAGCCCTGAATGACTACCATTGTGGAGCCTGTGGTGGTCACATGTCTAGGTATGCTACTGCCCAAAATATCTTACAGGCAGCATATTTTTGGCCTGCTTTATTCAATGATTGTATCATTGTTGTCCAAAAATGCCATGCTTTCCAAACCTACAACAATAAAATACGATCACACCCTGCTCCTCTACACCATGTGGTCTCCGTTGTTCCTTTTGTGAAATGGGGTATTGATTTCATGACATGTCACCCTCACTCAGCCAGGGGGCATGGATACATTATTGTAGCCGTAGATTATTTTACTAAATGGGTCGAGGCTATGCCAACATTCGACAATACCAGAAAGACTGCAGTATTATTCATATTCAATCACATCATTGCTCATTTTGGTGTTCCTCAAGCTATCATTACTGATCACGGTAGCCACTTTAGAAACTTCACGATGTTCAAACTCACTGAAAAGTTGGGTCTTCACCATAAAAACTCAACACCCTATTACCCACAAGCCAACGATGAAGTTGAAGCAATAAACAAGGTCCTCATTACCATGCTTCGACGAATGATAGGGATTCACAAAACGAGTTGGCACATGATGTTGTTTTCAGCATTGTGGGATTATTGGACATCCGTTAAGTCTGCTACCAGGTTTACACCATTCCAGTTAGTCTATGGTATAGAAGCCATCTTGTTGATTGAATGTGAGATACCTTCCTCAAAACTAGCCATCAAACTTCTCCCGAACACTTCTGCCAAAGAAGAACATCTATTGTATCTCATGCAATTAGACAAAACCCGTCGCGATGCCACCCTAGTTATAGAATCCCAGAAGAAACACGTCAAAGCCCAATACGACAAGCATGTTAAGCCATGCATTTTCTCCGAAGGTGATCTGGTTCTCCTTTACGAACAATATTGGGATATGCTAGGAGACGGAAAATTTGAAACTATGTGGCGAGGTCCTTATATCATCAGACGATTTTTGGAGAAAGGAGCTTACGATTTGGTGGAATATGATGGTATCCCTTTGAGTGAACCCAGAAATGGGTTGTACTTAAAGAAGTACTATGCCTAAGATCACATGTGCATGAGTGTTTGTATTTTACTGTATCATACTTTTTGTGTGTTACTTTAGTATACTTTTTCGTTATTTGGTCTCTACCCTCGACCACTTATCTTACGTTGTGCTTGGTTTCCAGATGTCGAAGTCTTCGCTACCCCACATTGGCTTCACCAACGATGTTATTCATAGTACTCAGAATCTTGCTTCTGCTGCATGGTTAATTTACGCACCTACAAACAAACTTATCAGTCTACAAGGTGTGTGCCTTGGTCGTGCGACCAATAATATTGCAAAATATAGCGCTATCATCGAATTTTTGATTGATGTTATTTAGCTTGGTATCGACCACCTGGTTATATGACTCGATTCGCAGCTAGTAGTACTACAACTAAGTAATGTCTATGTTATTCAAAGTCCTACTTTATTACGGGTATATTTACGAATTCGCCTCTTGGAACGTTATTTTGATTATATTGAGTATCAACACATTCCTAGATGTCTAAATACATTGACAGATGAATTAGCTAACTATGTGTTAGACAAACATTTGGGACATTTATAAACCAATCACACATTACATGTATCACACAACACAAGATAAGCCGGTAGAAGTCGTATTTATGTATATAACGATCAAAAGTTTTTTACAAAAAGTTTTTGTCCAAGGATCAAAATCTCAAAAATACGAAGCCCATAGCTTCTACAAAATAGCATCACAGATGATTCTCATGATAACACGCAATGGTTCGGGCTACCCTACGAAGCAGTCGACTGAGGGACTCGAACACGTGTTGATTAAGGTTGGTTGTCATTGATGTCAACCCTTGAAGAAAGACCCGTAGCACAAAGGTTTGGGTAATGGACCCAATAGTGTTTGATGTAAATATGACTCATTATTGTT
>JZKD02S1775865.1:154913-170765 GCA_000966675.3 Picea glauca | reverse complement strand
GTTTATTTATTACTTCTCATTATTGGATAATAATTCTACATTGATATAACATTTGAAGAAAAAGGATTATAATTACGTGATTACTGATTCACCCCCCCTCTCAGTAATCCAACAACACACCCACAGTATAGCGCTAATAACGTCTTGGAATCTCCCCAATAGTAATGTTTGGGATGTCCGTGGTCAACCCCTCCAATTTCTTCTCCATTGCCTCATAGCCTTCAACATCCCATCTCGCTACTGGAGTTGCTTCTCCTTGTTGTTGAATAGGAGACGTTCCCAAAGGTCAATATGGCCCCACATTTGTGTCATCAAAAAGAAATTTTTGATTAGTTCTTGGATAAACACAAAAACCATTTCATATGATAAAAAATACAAAAACATTTAAAAAAGAACAAAATGTGTACTTCTTACCTAGGTCACCCCACTGAGCATCCTTAGGCAAGGCCAAATCCAGATCCCCTCGAAAATCCAAACCATCGTATGCGTAGTCGTCAATCATCATCATCTAGGGTGACAACCAGTCGAAAAATGAATCATTATACTTGATTATGGGCCCTGCTACGTGTCGATCCATGAGGTTACACCACCTTAGCATCCTCGGATCCTGTGGGGCCAGTAAACCCCGATCAACCTATAATCTCAATAGTGGCAGCCTCTCGAGGAAGAAGGACACCAAAAGTGATCCATACCCAAACTTCTTCAACTCACCCTTTCTACACTTCGTCAATTGTCTCTTCATACTACGGAGAACTGCATCCGACCAGTTGAAGACCCGAGGCTCTGTGCACTCTATGGCATATTGGAAATAGCCTTGGAGAGCCATGTGAGGAGTTGCACTCCCATCCATGCATGCAATAGTAAACAAGATAATCCGCAGGGTCAAATCTTGGACCCCCTAAATGAAAACCTTACCCTTGCTTCTCTCTGCCTCGGAAACACAGTATCGGTGACAATATTTTCTCATAGGGAGTCTGTCGCCTCTGCTGCCAGTCAAAGTAGCATGGTATCTGTGACATGACAACCCCATTAGAAAATAGATATCCTCGATATCTAGGGTCAACATATGGACTCCCATGTGAAATAACTATTGATCCACATCCCACATATGGACCAGGTATTCCAACAATATAAGTTGGGATCTCATGCTCGAAATCCTAAAGAATTTCAAGATCCCACAGTCCTAGAAGGCAGTGACTGTACCCAGGTCATTCCTGGAAATGAAATCATATTCCTCATGTTCTCTTTCTCGCCACTCCAACATTGTGATGGTCAAACACCTACACAAGAGCCATGAGAGAAGAGTCGGCAACTTGTTTCAAACTTTTGCATGATTTTATTGAGCAAAACTTAACTTTAAAATCTATGTTTCAGCCCTCATAGGTTAGCCTTTGGCACAGTGCGATATTCTCGTAGGTCCAGCAAGGCTCGTCTGTGAGAATGCTTGAGCGTATGGTCCGGCCCTAAAATGGACTTAAAACCCAATAAATTGCCAATAAAAACTAAAAATGAACCATGGAAAAGATGAAGGATCAAGAGCTTACCTCATTAGCTGAAATGGTTCGCTGAATGATCGCTTGTGCCTCCCACAATCGAGCAAAGAAAGTTGGGGGAAAATGAGGTATGTTGGACAAGTTTTTCTCAAAATCACAATGAAATGATAAAAATCCCTTTTTACCCATATTTATTCACTTTTCACTATTTTGATTACTTATATTATTTATATTATTTTTCTTATAAAACCTAATTCCCTAATGGCCTTGTGAGTATGGTTTTCCGTAGACATGGCAACTTCAAAGTCTGAACGAGAGGGTACAGATGTTTTTCCTTTTTGTCGCATGTACAACCACTTTTTTAGGGTTTTTGTAAACAAAAATCTCGAGCTTAGTCTTCGTTCTTTCTCGCGCTCGAAAATATATGAGAATGTAATCGAGTATACTTTTTCTAGTCTTTTCGTACTCATCATGGTTACACAAAAACAACGAACCAAAGGGAGTTTCCTTTAAGATCTTTTCATGCTCCATAAAGATGAAAAGCTTCTCGAGCGATCTTGTTCTCTTCATTCTCATCAAAGTATTTGAAGAAAACATTCGACGAGCGATAGTTTATCACTTTTTCGGTCTCGTTGAACTTATTTACAAAAAAGGAACTGGGAGAGTTCTCTTTAAGTGTTTTTCAGATTCTCAAAACATGAAAAACCCCTGAGTTTTCTTTCTTTGGACTCGTAAAACAAACATCGAAAGGCTCATATGTGACCGAGCCACTCCTTCCTAGGGTTCATTAAATATACTCCGAGGGACTCATCCGAAGGATGAACTTACATCAACAAGCATATGTTATCCTCCTCAATATTGTGTAAAAATAAAGAGGTACTTGCGAGAAATGGTGGGGGAAATTTTGGGAAAGGGATGTGTTTTCATATTCATATTAATGGCAGTAAGTGTCTCTCTTGAACATGACACCCCCTATTCTCCATTTGAATCCGTCTTGTGAAATCCACTTGTCTCTCGTTCGACTTGATACAAGGTCATATATTGGGTTGTCTTTGAGTCAGTGCTGCCAAGTCTTTGGTCGTGTCGTTCATATGTTCAAGAGAAGTCCAAACAAGCCCTCTATCAAGTCGACCATCTACAGTTGTCCATTCTTACTATGTCGGCCTTCCCTATGTCTATTTCGATCTGTCTTCATACTTTGTTTCTCCCTCAAAATATGTTACTTGTTTCATGTCATTGATGGGGGATACATCAAGGCCCTCCTATGATGAGTCTTGTTCTGTCAACTCCAACTCATTATCCAGAAATAAGACTTAGAAATCATCTAGTACTTTGGAACCTACATGCCTTAATGGTAGGTCTCTTCACTTTTGACTGGGGTTTCACATCATCGATCCCTGATCGAGATATTTCTTCGAGTGCTCCACCTCAGCTCTTTCATTAACATTCGTTCGGATTGTACTTTGGTACCTTGGGAGTCATCGACATCAATGGTGATTTCTCTCGCACTTGTTAACGGTTTTCATCAATGACCGGTAATCAAGTGGTTTCTACCATGTTCAACCTTAGCACATGTAATCACATGGTTAGATTCGTACTTTCAGGTGATGGGACTGAAGACCCCGGGTCTCATCTTTTTTATTCAGGCTGCGATGGAGTATGTATGATTTATATCGGCACATAGATCCACTTTGTATGTCACGTGGCTATGTCTTAATTCTAGTCTTCTCACATAGATCCATAGTGTATTCCTGGTGGCTATATAACATTTTTGACGACATGGATCCACAGTGTATGATTGGTGTCCATGACCTACATTTATGATTCCATTCATAAGTGATCTGAGTATGGGAATGCCTACCTCAGCAAATGGTATTATATTCTGCAGATGCTTGGTTGTTTATAGGTTTTTGATTAGGTGCGCTCCTTTCTTTCTGGCACACACATGAAATTTACAAATTATTTTGGCTATCACACGTTCTGGCCTCATGCTTTAGGGGGCATTCTGTTACATATGATTTTGGTCACTCCAGTGATGTCTCTACAAGTGATGTGTTCAGGCTTCCACAAGGACTTTTTGCCCAAGAAAGTGACTGTTGTCTTCTTCCAAAAAACAAATTTTTAAGATGAGTTCGCAAGATACCTATGTTACAGGGTGTGAAAATCCTCTATTCTCGTAGGTCACCCACACTTGGGGTGTGAACTATTCATAGTCTACTCTATAGATAGGGTGCAAACCTATTTTTAAGCTTGAAAAGGAGAATAAGTCACGAAGGTTCCAGAAGGGGATCTTCTAGAAAATGAGTTGGCATTCACATGGTTGGAATCCTACTAACTTATCAAATTTAGTGGGATCATCCTCATCCATGTAACCATCTCTTATTCTCCTATATATTGAAAGGTTTCTCATGGAAAAGGTGAAGCAATATTGAATGGAGAATTGGTGAAAGAATTGTGTGAAGAACCCTGCTTGGATAGAAGCTTGGAGAATCTCTTTGGTCTATCAAGTTGTATCAGACCTTCTTCATGCAAATATAGAGCAGGTGTGTGTGTTGGAACCAAGGGTCACTAAAAGAAATCTTGTGACATCAAGGAGATCTAGTTGTATCTTCTACTTTCATTTAATATAATACAGCGACATGTCCCTTTCCCATAAAATCTCTCTTATTTTATTGCATAACTCCTTGATCATATGCATAGGTTGACATTGAATATACTTTGCTATCTTCACTTTGGTTGGTTTGTGTTGTTTTGGACTTGATTTCACAAGAGCACCGAAGTGAAGCGAGAACAACAGAGACCTAAGGAAGCGATATAAAGGTATGTCACTCATTCCTTCTTATTAGTAGATTCAATGACTACAACTTAGGGAAAGAGTCGTGTCCTGTCCTGTTTTGTTCTATATCCATGTGGATCTAGGGAGATATGTTAGTGTCTGCACCTACCGATTTATCCGATAATAGTCCCATCCACTTCTCAATGATTATTCATGTATAAATAAGCCTCATATGGCTATGAGAAAGAGTCATTAGTTTCATGAATGTTTTGTAAAGGAGAGATTTATTCTTGTGAGAAAGCTTTGAATTGCTAGCCATGTAAAAACAAAGTTTTTGATCTCAATGAAGAATTGATTGTTGTTGAAGCATTGGACACCATATCCATTTGATATGATTCATTTTAGCAGCACTAACCTCCTGGGAAGGGCCCCTCAGAGTGGTAAGTGTTGCTATATTTTATTTTCTTTGTATATTAGCATTACGTTTAGTTTTTTTTCTTCTTTCATTATTGTTTAGTTTGAAAGTCATATATTGTGTGTTTGCATTTTGCAATTAATTTGTATTTTGAAAATCAATTCTTAATAGATAAAACTCAAATCAACACCCTCTCACTCAAGGAATTGGTACATTGCATTTGATTGGGGAAAAAGTTTGAGTTTAGATTTCATTTCCTTTTACCTAGTTTTTATCCATTTGATTTTCCTTTTAATCACTATTGGAATCCATTGAAGGATAGGAAACTTAAGTAAGCTACTCACGATTAATCACATGAACGTCACCTTGAGTGCATGAAAGACTGTGATCTAAGCCTTTATAGCACTAAGTTATTCATGTGTCTCAGTGATGAATCCTTAGTGTTAATTTTTTGTAGTGTGGGTTTGAATATTGTTTTGCTAGATTTAGATTAGGTTAGACTAGGCTCTAATCTTGCATTTCCTACGCCTGCACCTCAAAGATTACGAGCCCCACTTGATAATTAAATGTGGGAATTAATAGTGCATATATTTATATCCAACAAGGCCTAGAAGGAAATGTCCGAAAATTGACTGGTTCCCCTCTCCTGGAGAGGCCAGTCAAAAAGTATATATCCTTTGTAGTGGGCACCAGTGACTGCCCCTCTAACATAAAATATTCTATGTTAGGGTGCCAGTATTCAACCAAGGCATTTAGTAGCCTGGGTTGTGCTCTCATGAAAGGAAACAAAAAAAACTTGAGCAAGCCACATTGCATTAACATCACGACAACGTTAGGGTCTTCCCCAACTAGTGCGCTAATATCTTTGTACTCTCGTTCTCTCCATTGCACATACAACCTGCACATGGGAAAATTTTCAGGGGGTTAGGCCTTGATTTTTAAACCTTTTTTCACTTATGGGAGGGTCCACACAAGCTGTTGTGATGACAGTCGTGTGTACAAACACTTTGACATCAAACATAGCGAGTGTACACGCGGGCTGTCATAGGACAACCCACGTCGACCTAGGGCCGACCTTTTAAAGGTCGACGTTGTTGCGCTTCTTTTGTCACCTAAATGAGCAAAAAAGAGGTGCTTACAAGCTTAGTTGGGCTAGCTAAGCAAGAAATAAGTAAAGGAAAGGGCTAGAAAAAGAAACATAAAAGACTAAGCTAAGAATTAAACTAGAAAAGGAAATAACAACTAAACTATTGAGCATAAGGACATAAGAACAAAAAACCAATAAGACTCATGTCACCAATGGAAAGGATTGTATTAGTGAAAATAAAACACCGAGAAGAAAGAGGACTTTGGGTCCTTTCTTCCTCCAAGGGAGGGCTCTTGGACCCCCACAATTTGAGATCTTCTTCAACTTTGAAAACTTGAAAGAAATGGTGAAAGAATCCCAAGCTAATCCACTCAAAAGGTGATATGGATTGCCCAAATGTAATGATGTTAGTATACTATTGATGAGAAAAGAATATTCCCCAAGAGAATAGCAACAACATAACCTTGCAAATGAATTCCTTGAAAATGTAGTGCACCCATGGCCTTGTTTTATAGCACCACTTTGAGGTATTGTGCAACCAACTTGTAGTGTGAAAAGGGGTTGTTTAGGGCATTTTTAGGTCTTTGACCAACTACCCAGTCGGATCCAGTTGAGATTTGGATGGCAAATCAACTTGGAAGATGAACCAGAAGTGGGTGGGAGGCCGACCAATATCATAAATGCATCATTCTTAGGTGTGTGCGGCTTTTAGCGACCACAGTCGTGCATCGTGTCATGTGTGCTTTTCTTGCATTTCTGGATGGCGCATGAGCCCTGTGTAGTCCTCGCGCACTTTGATTTTACAACTGGTTGTAAATTTTTGGACCTTTTGGAAATGTTTTTTGGCAATTTTGGTCCATGGGTAAACTTATAGCTATTTGAAGATGCTGGATTCCTGTAACCATTTGCAGACGAAATTTCAGTGATAACAGATGCCCCCCCAAGAAACCAAATTAAATGCATAAATAAAGAATTAAAAGCAAAGGGAAGTAGTTTATACTTACTTGGTCCAGACGGATGGTCGTTTCGTCCACTTTATCTCCCAGAATCACCACTTTTATCAAAGGGGCTTTTTTGCTCTAGAGTCAATTTCCAAATCAGCAATGGTGATAATGAATTGCCAACTTCTATTTATAGACTTTTTGGCCCATTTTTGTCACTTTTTTGGCCCCCCTTATCATTTTATTTGAATTGAAAACCATTTAGAGTGATTCAGGAGTTGCTTTCGAAGATTACGATAAAGTATTAGGACATTTTTTGGAGTTTGGGGTCACTTTTGACAGTCTGTGGGGAAAAGTCTCAAATAGCCAACTTGAGCATATAAGTTAGGTTTCCACCCCTACTTTTTGTCTTTATCCCTTTGCCATAGGATCGATCCCACCAGGTTGTGACACAAAACCATCATTGTTGCTTTAGAAGTATCATGATTTGGTGGTAGAGCTTACCAAAACATGGATTCCCTAGGTAGATCCCAATTGCATTATGGTGTCCATGCTATCACTAATGACTGTAGGTTCGAGAGTTCTTTTAGTTTTGCCTAATTATGAGTTTTGAGCCTCATTTGCATGACTCTTTATCACTCTTGACCTCACCCATGGGACTCCCAAAACATAACGGGTCTTCTTTTAAGCCCTTTTCAACCCCTCTAAACATGAAAAGATTGTTGAGCGATCTTCTGGCCTTTCATGCTCATTAAACTGACATTTGAAGTCACGTCTATCCGGTGATAGTTTACCCCTTTTTTGGTCCTGATGGTCAACTGTACGAACAAAGGTATACTCTAGAGGCTTTGAATCTCTGGAAGAGTACCCTCAGGTATAATTTTACCCCTTTTTCGGGCCTGAGGGACTAAATTTATGAAAAAGGAACCCCCACGGAGTCCATAGTTAAGCTCTTTTCAGACTCTCTAAAATCGAAAAGATCGTCGAGTCACCTTATTCTTTCACACTCGTTAAAATGGTCCAGAAGAACATTCCTAATGGAGTCCATAGTTAATCTTTTTTCATACTCCTTAAAAATGAAAAAATGACCGAGTGATCTTGTCTTTATCACACTCATTAAAATGGTTTTGAATAGACGTCTTGTCGGTGCTAGTTTACCCCTTTTTCGTATCAACTAGAATACCTTCGAAAAAGGTACCCCAGTGGAGTCTCCTTTTACGCTTTTTAGACTCTCTAAATATGAAAAACCGTTGAGCTTACCTTCTTTGGGCTCGTTAAACTTACATCGAAGGACATTGCCATTGTTTGTTTTGTTAACCGCGTTTGCATACCTGCGTCTTTGGTATAATTTTGGCTCCATGTTGCTCTCAACTGAACCATCTGAATCATTCCTTATATGCAATCCCTATAGCACTTTGCCTCTGTGTCTTGACACCTTTGGTCCCAGGAAGGATTTTTCCTGAGTGTCCTTTCTTTGAACATCATTCTTGTCCTTGCACCTCAAACTTGTATGTTTGCGACACTCATTCCTCCTTTGTAACGTAACATTATTTTATTCTTTTTCGAAAATTACTGAAAAAGACAAAAAAATCAAATATACCCCAAAAAGAGGAAGAGAAAAGTATTTTCTTTGTATTGGCAACACAATGAGTCTCCCTTGGATAAAGCACATCTGTTCATTTTTTTGTCAAACCTTGGGATTTAACATGACCTTAGGAAGTTGTTCCCACTACATTGAGTTGTGTCCTCCTCTGTTTGGTTATTCTTCCAAACATATGGAGAGTTTGTGTTGCCTCCTGCCTCGTAAACATATGTTAATGCCATGCTACCTGAGTCTCATCATTTGTCATTCTATTGTCCAAGAGAAGTTTTTACCAAGCTTGAGTCAGCCCCTCAGCATTTTGTCTCTTTCCCTCATGCTCGGCCATCCCGAAAGTCCAATCAAGTCTTTGTTTGAAATCAATGAAGTTTTTAGTTTGATCATCAAGATTCTCTAGTCCATGACCGACGAGTCGTCGAAGACCTCTGGGTACTAAAGTCATACACTCATATTACATTCCTACCCGAGTTTTGAATATTTTAAAGTTGTTGCTCGAGCTCTAAAGACCTCATCTCCAACCATCAGGCCTTATCAGCTTCTAGAAGATGGATATTCTACATGTATATCTTTTTTATTTCGAGATGTAGCTTTGTTGTGTATTTCTCGCAGATACACTTTATATAGTTATATGACATGGATCTACAGTGTATTCAATTGGTAGCCATGATTTTTTTTTATCCCGAGCATGGGTATGCTCGCCTTGGTGAGACAATTATTATTTTGCAGACAACCCCTCCTGATTTTTCGTCTCTAGGCTCACTTGTTCGGAACATCGGTGAATATTGTTAATGTATTTCGGCCATCAGATGCTCTTCTGACCTCACACATTAGGGGGAATATATTATAACTCTAATTTTCACCAAATATGCTTACCTGGCATCATGCCATCTCAGATTCCTCCTTTGCCAAAACATTGTTGAACAACCCTTCTTAAAAACCCCTTTTATAAAAAACCATGCACCCTACTCCATTATTGCACATGTGTGCACACTAGCTGACCCAAGACAACCTGCGTGTACCTACAAAAGCACAGAAAAAGGAAAGTTGTTGATGGAACACATAGCTTTGGGTAAGTTAAATAAACCTTTCGTCCATGCATGGCCAGCCACTCGACCAAATACCTAGCTTCTTCTAGCCTATAAAAGAAGGGTTAGGGGTCCCATTTGAAGAGAGGAGAATCATAGTAAAGAAACTATACCTGATTAAGCATTCCTTTTGTCCCAACCTTTAGCCATCCTTGTGCAAAGAGAAGCATAGAGAAAAGCAGTTGGAAGATAGAGGAAGAAGAGCCCAGGACCAGGATCAAGGAGCCGTAGCTGACTTTATCATTGTAAGGTATCATTGTGAAGTTAATAAAAGAATTGTTTTTCCTGTCTCGCCATATGAGATTGTCATTATTGGAATATTGATTGTATGATTGATTAAATATCTAACCCATTAGTTCATAGATCAAATGCATGTGGAGTTATTTGTTTGTCTTTAGTGAATGTAGGTCAGCATTAGGAGGAGAGATGTAGTCAAAGAACGACCAAGCATGAAAAGGGATTGACATCAAACACGAAAAATAAGGTACGTCAACTTAATCTCTTGAGCCTTGTATTTACATATGAGTAATGGGCGTTTAGGCATGGGATGATGGTAAAAAGTAAGAATCTTTAGGTCATTTATGCATGCATGATAAAACCCTTAGTGCTAGTCCGTAGGAGGGATTTCCCACCCAAAACACCGACTTCATCTTGTGAAGGTCAGTTGCATGTTGGAATGGCCATGCCACTATCAACAATAGAGATTGCATATCAAGTTGTTCTCGACACTTTCGTCGATCCTGATCTCTCTCCCTCGTAGACGGACGAGGAGGATCTCATTCTTAGGCCCATGTGGGCCACTTCATTGTCTTATTCACATGATTTCCTTGATGGGACTCTGTCCTCGGACGAAGCCATGAATGGTTCCAACAAACCTTGGGATGATTGTCGGCCCTCGACCAAGTTTTGAGGAAACATTGGTCGGGTTTGATCACTTTTGGACTTTGACAGGCTAGTTGAAGATGGAGCACCTAAGCAGAGCTGAGATCAAGGGATCTCACTTGTTTTGTGGACCCAACAAGGGGTTCATTATGGTTTTTGTATTAAGGTTTAGGGGATGTGGGCTCATGGGTTTACCCATGTTTAGGCCTTTTTGTAAATAATGTAAAAGTATAAATAAGTAAAGAATGTAATGTAGAAGAGGTATTAGATATTATAAGGAAGTGCTAAGTGGAAGAGGCAAGTAGTTCTAAGTTTCTTTGTGCAACAACCTATGTATGGAAGGCTTTGTGCATGATAGAGGAGTTGGCTCTGTGCCTTTACTGGATTTTGGGAAGGTGGATCTCGTGCTTAGTTCACATATCATCTGTTCGATGGAAATCTTGGCTCTGTGGCTTAGTGCATAGGAGAGAATGGATGTAAGAGATTGAATCCTAATAAATAAGAATAAGTTGTTGTTGGACGTAGCCCCACACTGGGATGAACCAAGTAAATCTTGTGTTGATGGTTTGCTTTGTGCTATAAGGTTTATACTGTGAATCTAATTAGTACATTGAATGTTATGAATGATAGATATATCTATGAATGTTTAATGCTTTGTATATGTTGAATGTGTTAGATCTAACTTATGATGCTAAGTGTGAGGTATATTTTGTCATTATTATTGTGTTGATTTGTACTTAGGGTTTGATCTGTGATGTTGTTGGCCCTTAACCAAGTTCTGGGAGATCCTTGTTCAAGTTGACCTATTTTGGGACTTCGACAACTTGTCTAGGACCATAATGGGTATGGGATGTCTCCAGCCATCAGGCCTTATCAACTTCTAGAAGATGGATATTCTACATGTATATCTTTTTTGTTTCGAGATGTAGCTTTGTTGTGTATTTCTCGTGGCTACACTTTATATAGTTATATGACATGGATCTACAGTGTATTTGATTGGTAGCCATGATTTTATTTTATCCCGAGCATGGGTATGCCCGCCTCGGTGAGACAATTATTATTTTGCAGATGACCGCTCTTGAGTTTTGGTCCCTGGGCTCACTTGTTCAGAACATCGGTGAATATTGTTAATGTATTTCGGCCATCAGATGCTCTTCTGACCTCACACATTAGGGGGCATCTATTATAACTCTAATTTTCACCAAAGATGCTTACCTAGTGTTGACACTCGAAACTGAAATGGGCTGCATCAAATCAATCCCGAGGCAACCTTGAACCACTTTGGATTGGGAGCTACCCCTTCCAACCCGAGAGGGATCTCTCGAACAATGTCACAATAGGAATTTAAGTAGCGTGAAAAAGGTGGGCAGATTTATGGGTAAATGATGGTCTTAGATTTTTGGAGTTTGGGTGTTAAACCAAGGAAACGGTCCATTGGGCATGGAATCAAATGAAAACCAAGAAAAAGAGACAATAGCAAAGATCAAATAACTTGCGGAAAGTGAGGCAAAGTGAGTCTATCTTTCAGTGCTTTGATAAATCATGATGCGGTAGGGGAAAGAAAAAGGAAAAGCCGACATAGCAAAGGATACATGTAGAGTTCTAAAAATGCAGATTGGTCTTACACAACTGATAGTTGGTGCAAAGGAAAGGCAATAAACAATTGTAGAAAACTCAAATCCTTTCATTATAGTAGTGGTCGTACTAAAGTATAACGAATCCCATCGGTTAGAAGAAAACAAAATGTAATGCAGTCATGATAAATTAAGGAAGACATAAAGAGATGGTAAAGACAATTTCAGCTGCGAGTAAGGAAACGCATAAATGAAATCCAAACAGTTTTAACACAGCTGAAAGAGAAGAAAAACATGCTGAAAGAAATCGACCGTGATGAATCTCACAGTCACAAGCAAAAATCATCTTTATTACTCCAGTCTGGTTTACAAAAACTCAGTCATTATAATGAAACTCTCTTCGAAAGAAGTTTTTTTAGTGTTGCGCTCATGCGCCCCCCCTTTTTGAATGTTACATACATCAGTCTTTTAAACAGAAAAACAAAACTCTTAGTGTTCCAGGAAATATGAACCAGTTCGTCTTCCTAGCACTCTGTGACTAATAGATGCATTGCTGGCTCGTTAGACCATTGCTAAACATTTGACACCTCATCATTTCTTCCTTGACAGTTGGAATCTACGGTTTTGGATATTGGGCTCATGATATACCCTCACCAAGCCCTAAGAAGTTTAGTTTACTAAATGAGCATGGATGCAATTTCATTTTTTATTTATCAGTGAAAACTTTCACAGGTTTATCATATAACTGTTACACAGATATAAAAGCATGAGATTTACTTCAGATTAAGATCTGAAAGGCTACTTGCAGGTTTCTTGCAATGGATGCAGGATCTGGGTCTGTATATACTGAAACATGTTCTTCACCTGTTCGTTCATCTATCAACACAATGCTTCTACCCATGTTGCCTCTAGAAGTCGTACTTCTCACATTTTTATAATTCTAGCATTTCCTCTTGGGAATCACACCCATGACGTCCATGGACTCCACCTCTTGTACATGACTGCAGTAAGATTGTCCACAGTTTCAAGTTTTATAGCTTCATCAATAAGTTCCTTGCATCATTTTTCCAGATCATTGTGTTCTTGTAGCTTCCGCCTGGCAAAGTCAACTGCATTTTGGCTTGTAAAAACTTCCTAGATACCATCACTTCCAATGATAATAAATTCATCATCTTTTGACAATTTTGCCTTCTTTATCTCGGGCTCTGCACTCAAATTCCCATCACCAGCACCAAGATATTTCATACCTTCAATATGCCAATCACCCAAAGCCCTTGTGACATTCAGTTGACCATTCAAATAACCATCATCCACATATCCTCCTGACCCTTCAATACGTTTTCTCTCTCTTGCGTAACAAGGCCTGTGATCCTTTGACATTTCTACAACCCTTCCGCACCTAGACAAAACAGCTCGACAGTCTCCAGCATTTGCAACCAATATAATTCTCCCAGAAACCACAGCAGTTAGGGATATTGTACCCAATGAGAGACCAGTTTGAAGTAAACAAGCCTTAGCAAATGCTTTATCTGTCTCTGTAAATGATTTTCTAACTACTTTCTCCAATTCTAAATTAAAATCAGGATTCTCAACAATGAGCCTGGGTAGATTGTCACGGACATAATGGGTGACAGATTTTTCTCCATGTCCATCAAAAATAGCTTGTTAGTAGCATAACTATGAGGATTGTTGTAATACCAGCAACGGGCTGCGATTTCATGTCTTGAGCATGCAACTGATTCTCAATTGCAGCCTCTGTCGAATTTGGACGTAGATCAATTGGAAATTTGAGCAAGCAAGACTGTAATGATTCATCGCACCAATGCGTGTTTAGGCCTGTGAAGGCAAAAAGGAAGCACCTGGGCCAGTACTGTGAGCATGAGCTGTGAGTTGATGAGAAAAATGGTTGAAAAAACGAAATTGATGCTGCTCTCTTGTAACGCATTATCGTTTTCTGTACAGGAAAGATTATCAACGTTATGATTACTCTTTCGGCATAGCTAGAGTGTATCTTCACTAATGTTGGCCACTGATTCCTCGATTTCTTCTTCACAATATTTGCGATGAATAGTGGGAATTTCTTTTAAAATACATGATATCATAGCACCTGTACAGTTCAACTAATTCTGGGGATGGTAGCCATTTCACTTAGCATTGTTTATGCTCTGACAGATGGTGCGTTATGTAGATTCTTTCTTCGTATGCCCTGTTGTTACTCAACCGGCGCAGATAGTACCTATGTCTTCAACGTTAGGTTATAATTCTTCCATTCATTGTCCAGAACCGTGATGTCCTCCTGCCTCGTAACCTCTTTTTCGAACCAATTTGCATAAGCGCGGAATCTGTTGCCTTGACTCAAAATAGTAAGGTTTGCATTTTCACCGACGCAGTTGTTACCTTCATGATCACATCATCAGCATAGGTATCGTTATCGTTTGTCTCATTACAAGTTTTGTGATCAAAGTCACAAGGAAATCTAGCGTCTATACAAATGTACCCAAGATCTTTGGGCTCACATCACCAACAATTGACTGACAAAATGCAGCAACAAATTGTGGTCTCCCACTGAAAAAATTTCTACAGAAATTCTTGGGCGCTAACACAACAAAACTCCCACTGCAAACATTTCTAAAGTCTGTAGAACCCAAACAATCTTCACCTCAGGTTCGTGACGTCAGAGGAGATTAGGGGGTGCAACCTCTCCAATGCAATGATCTGGGTGCACCTCTTCAAACAACACATGAACTCAAAACAAAATGCATGTTGCAGCTCAAAAGAGGATGCACTGAGGTGATCAAACTCCAATTGAAACAAGTCGGTAGGTTGAACAAAGTGTCTAGATTGACACTAACAAATTCCTTATGCTGGGTCTCGATTTCGTTCATGAAAAAGGAATTTTGCACCAAACTAGCACGTCACAAGAAATTCCTTATCCCAGGTCTTAATTTGATTCACCAACAATGGTTGAATACACATCTGTGGGATTTTTCACAAGTGGTGGCACGAAAATAGAAGATCGTGATTCCTCCATGCAAATGCGGTCTTTTGTTGGTCGTACTAATTAGCAATCAACAAGTTGATAGGTAGCGACTTAGGAAGTGCGCTCATGTTCTTGGGCAAATTCAATAGCGGATTCTCCTCTTCTCCAAAATACTCCAGTGAACAGATTGCACACATGTAGATAGGAAGTGACTTCTATAAAATTTGATATGTGAATATACCCTCGTATGCTCTCAACAACACCAAATAATCTTGTGTCTCATATAACTTCCACAATAGAATTGCCCCACCTAATATTGTTGGTTTCTTTGTCACCCTGAAAACTATTTTTGCACTAAGAAAATTTTGTAGAACATGCAAGCTCCCCATCAGAAATGATTGAAGAAGTAGATGCATCTGAGTCACTCACTGTGGCAGATGCATGAATATTACTGAATGTAACCTTTCTTGGCAAATAATCTACATCAGGACTCTCCATATCTTTCATAATACTAGTCAAAAGCATTTCAATCTTCCCATCCAAATGCATTCCAACCGAAATGCTAGCATCAACCTCACTGAAATCATCAGATGAGTCACTCAGAGGAGAATTAGAACAATTGCTTGTGACAACCTCTTCTACTATAGATTTTGGAGAATCAATGATCTTCAATTCACTCATCACTTCAGGTTCCAGGCCACATGAAAACCATGGATATCCTTGTTGAAAATAAAAAAGAACGTAGGCTTGTTGATCAAGAACAGTCCACTCAGATACTTTATTCACCTGGCAATCATCCATCTCATACCAGTTGTCAAGTGAGGAACGGACAAAACAGTAATAATGGACAAAATCCAAAGTGTATCCAGAATGCACAAGCACTGCATAAAGCTCATATTTAAGTTGTCCCTGATTCAGATGGGTATCACTCACAAAGGGCTCCATGTCTAATACTCTCGGGTATTCAATTATCTTGTGTACTTTCTCACTAGAAAAGCCATAACCAATAAATCGCTTGA